>JAAEAF010009572.1:0-52173 GCA_011037195.1 Triatoma infestans
AAAGAAAATCTTCTGACTAATATTTCAAATAAGTGTTAGCTAAATGTATAGTTATTACGCCAAATTTAAAGAAATGACATAGATCAAGTTGAAGGATTTCGCATTTTCGTCGAAATCTTTTTGTTGAATGGAATATAAGTGCAATTTTTCGTTTTGAGATATTTGGGATACCTCACCCATACACAACTGACACCTACATACACACGAATCGTTAAAAACATTTTTTTCTCAAACCCTGCCCACTTCTACTCTAGTAGATTGATGAAGAAGGCGACACATTCTCTCCCTAGTGAATAAAAATTTACTTTTTACTCTAATGAAAAAAGTTATTTCTCTTTTGAAAAATGTTTCAACTTCGATTAGTGTTAATATTCTTCCATTTTCCCTTTGTCTTACTGCTGTAAGAGAATGTAATACGATATTTAGGCCTCTACTGAATTCTTAAAAATGCTTTTAGAGAATGGTCTGGGAGACTGTATATCTCAAATATCAGGAATATATAAAATATCTAAAAATCGCCGGAAGCTGAGCTTGGTCCAGATCCATCAATCATAAGTGCAACTTTATCGAATGCTTTTTAATTTTTCCTAATTATTGGAGAAGATGGTTCTTTTCAATGGAACTATGCTATGGAAATTTTATTGAGGGGTTTCTTCAACGTTAGTAGAGCTGCTTTCTGGTGTGCATATAATTATTTCTATAGATGGTTGACCCAACATATATGCGACCTCCTGCAACCTCTATATTAAATCTGAGACAAAATTTTCTAGTTGAAAACAATGCAGTATAAAATTGCATTAGTTGCAGTAAAATAAAGTGGTGTGATTGTTTCACATCAGATTTTTGTTTTACTCAGGGAATCTGAAAACCTGGTGAAAACCCCATTTCTAAAATTTAACACGTTCTTATACATACTTACCTTGCATTCTAGGAGAAATTAAAAAACACTGCGTTAAATTCAATATTATTAGTAATTATTGTTAGATCAATGCGACTGTAGTAGTAGTTAGTAGAAGTGTGTGTGTAGTAGTATGTGTGAGGATAATACATTACAATAATATTAGATCAATGCGACTGTAGTAGTAGTTAGTAGTGGTGAGGGTATAGTAGTAGTATATGTACCGCCTAATACTAGTCATTATTATAATACCAACAGTTACCGCATATCTGGAATATGCAGATGACGTCATAGAATACGCCACATAATCTATAAAAGCAACTTATAGAGCCCATCCCTTTTAAATATTCTTTTAATTATTTACTTTCCTTTCCAACTTGATGGTTTCAAAATGGCAGTCATTCTGGGGAAAACTGTTGCCAGCGTTTTGTAGTGTAAATTTCTTTCCATATAAAGGAAATCTCTAGATCTCCTCTAAAATCTAAAATGATTCAAAGAAAAGTGGCACTTCTATATACTGTTAGAATTCCAATTGTTGTCTGTAACGAGAGAACATAGTCCTGCAGTGCATTGAGAAAGCTCTGAGCTCCCATAGATGTTGACGCGCCTTAGATTAAAAAAAAAAGAAAAAGACAAACAAACAAACACACCAACCACACTTACAGACCATTAACTAAACATTTCTTTCATAATCAAGGGACCTCACAATAAGTATTTTTGGTGAAAAATTGATTTCAAAAATTGGACACTTCCTCTAACGACAGTGAGAGAATGTTTAAAAAAAAATAGCCGAGCTGCAATTTACATAGCATTATATTCAGTACAGTATGAAGATCTAATCCAATATAGTAACCTGAGTGTCGTGGAAAATTCAGTAAGAGGTCAGATGGGAAAGGCATAAAAATCAATAAAAATGAAGCACCACTTTATAGCGACATGTAAATACAAAAAAAAAATTATTCAAAATATAATTAATTGCCTGAATTTAACTTTACACGCACCTTGTCCCATACTGCAGTAATAACTACAATCCGGTGTGAAACACTCACACCAAGTGCTCGCGCTGTAATTATTACAATTGTAATTAAAAATTTTTCTTCAAATTAGGAATTCGTTTAATTGGTCTTATTGGTACAAAGAGATAGGCAACGGGAAATTCGTGGTTGGTCTTAGTGGTACAAAGAGATAGGCAACGGGAAAGTCGTTCAATTGGTCTTAGTGGTACAAAGAGATAGGCAACGGGAAATTCGTTTGGTTGGTCTTAGTGGTACAAAGAGATAGGCAACGGGAAATTCGTTTGGTTGGTCTTAGTGGTACAAAGAGATAGGCAACGGGAAATTCGTTCAATTGGTCTTAGTGGTACAAAAAGATAGGCAACGGGAAATTCGTTCAATTGGTCTTAGTGGTACAAAGAGATAGGCAGCGGGAAATTCGTTCAATTGGTCTTAGTGGTACAAAAAGATAGGCGACGAGAAATTCGTTTAATTGGTCTTATTGGTACAAAGAGATAGGCAACGGGAAATTCGTTTAATTGGTCTTAGTGGTACAAAGAGATAGGCGACGAGAAATTCGTTTAATTGGTCTTATTGGTACAAAGAGATAGGCAACGGGAAATTCGTTTAATTGGTCTTAGTGGTACAAAGAGATAGGCAACGGGAAATTCGTTCAATTGGTCTCAGTGGTACAAAGAGATAGGCAAGGGAAATTCGTTCAATTGGTCTCAATGGTACAAAGAGATAGGCAACGTAATTCGTAATTTGGCTTATTGGTACAAAGAGATAGGCAACGGGAAATTCGTTTAATTGGTCTTAGTGGTACAAAGAGATAGGCAACGGGCAGCGTACGGTACATATTGTTTGGTTATTAGGACCTGCCTGGAAACTTGGATATTAAAGGGTTCTGAGGAAGATATAGTCAATGGGCAGCGTACGGTACACATTGTTTGGTTATTAGGACTTACCTGGAAACTTGGTTATTAGAGGGTTCTGAGAGAGAGACAATGGGCAGCGTACGGTACACATTGTTGCTTTTTAGGACTTACCTGCAAATTTGATTGTTAGAGCCATCTGAGCCAGGTACAACTTAAACTTTCCTTTAATGTGTTATTTCGGGATATAATATGCAAGTATCCCACCTTTAAAATATTACGATATATTCTAAATTCTAAATTGAGAAAGTCGGTTAACCGGAAGTGCAATTTTATGGAATCGTTTTCAGAGATTTCTGGTATTTTCTCTAAAAGTGCTCCAAGATTTTTTTTTATACCTGCTGGTACTTCATACAGGTAATGCTATCATTTTGAATTGAAATATTTTATTGGAGAACTGTATTTCAGTGTGGTTTTGGAGTTAAGAGTTTTAAACTACCAATACAAGTTTTGCTGAAGGGAGTGATGGAGGCCTGTGGATGCTGCTCGTACAATATAGTCACATTCTTGCTTGCCCGACTACGACGACTTGCTTGCCAAACTAAAAAGCAACATGGATTAATAGGTTCCCCACTACCTATGTCTATATCTAAGCCAAACTGATAGTAAAAAAAATCTGGTGTGAAACACTCACACAACTTTCTATTACTCCACTTCTCAAAATTATAACTGACAAATTTAATGAAATTCGTCGAAAACTGAAAAAACTGTCCAGTCAAAGCGCACTTCCGGTTTGGTCTTGAAACTCAGAATTTTGGCCATCTATTTATTTCTAATTAATTTATATGGATGAGAATGGTATATAAAAAAGTAAAGATTACAAGAAACTTCATCAATCGAAGTCTAAACTTTACCTCAGATATATATATATATATATACTATATAATATATATATATAGATAAAATCTATATATGATTTACTTTACTCTTACTCCTAGTAAGAGGAAGTACTGTACTCGAGGTCAAATTTTCGATATCGAGTTTTCACCGAAAATATCCGTTTTGAGGTTCCCTGAATCCAAAAAAGCGGTTTTTAGCAAATGATCTGTGTGTGTGTGTGTGTGTGTGTGTGTGTGTGTATGTGAACAGCATAACTCAAAAACAGCGCAAAAACGAAAAACCGTAGAATGTTGAAACTTGATATTACATTTAGGTATCATCATGGGAAATTCCACAACCCCACTTTACCACTATTACCACTTTACTAGTTTTTTTTTTTTACGTTTTTGCGATTTTCTCCAAAATGGCTCGGTGACGATTTTCTTTAAACTTGGTATATCAACTACACATACAAAGAGCTACAAACTTTATTTGAAATATTTCTCCGGTCAAATTCATTTAAGGGCAGTTATGGTGGAGGGATGGGGTTAGGTTTTCATCTTAACTGCTATTTCAGTTCATTAGACAATTCTTTCATCTAAATAATATTAATTAAAATTAAATATGTTGTTGAAATTCCGAGATTGAAAAAATCGGATAACCGGAAGTGCGTTTGTTTTAACACTTTACTAAATGATTTTTTCACTTTTTCGCGATTTTCTCAAAAATAGCTCCGACGATTTTCTTGAAACATCGTATATAAACTAAACGTGCAAAGATATATATCTTTTATTAAAAACATTTCTCTGGGAAAATTCATTTAAGGGTACTTTTAGGGGAGGGGAGTGGTTACAGCTTCCTCTAAAGTGGTATCATAGTTGATTATATAATTCTATCATCCAAACAAAATTAATTAGAAATAGATAGATGGCCAAAATTCCAAGTTTTATGAAAATTAATAAGCCGAAAGTGCGCATTTACTGAAAAAATTTTATCAGTTTTCGACGAATTTCTTTATATTTGGTACACAAACTATATCATTTGTCAATTATAATTTTGTGAACAGGAGTAAGAGAAAGTTGTGTGAGTGTTTCACACCAGATTTTTTTGTTATCATACTGAAATAAGTACGAGCATTCATTTATCAACTACGTGTTCCATCTATTATTATAACATGAGGTGTTAAACATGTATGTTAGTTTAACATATAAATTTTGTACACTATGGGGTTTACTGACAGTACACGGGTTTTTAAATGTAGTCATAAATAAAGCAGCAGGAGAAAAGGAAGAAGGCATAACAAGAAAACAAATAAAATTATTAGATGAATATGTGGCGTACTAATACTAGTGATGTAAAGTGGTTTATGTATGTTCTATTGTGGCACGAGCCACATTGATATTGGGCGTAATTTTAACAAATATTAGGAGAACTCAGTGAGTTAGGAAATAGAATTGAACCCCGCTTTAGAAACAACTACTTTAAGGACAAGATAGATTTTTGTATATAAATACGAGCTAAACTGCATGTAACTAGGATAGGAGAGGGTAGAGGGACACTGTAGAACACTTCTTGAAATATACCGATGCGACGCATTGGTGATTTCTTGCTGATTGTTTGTCACTCCATATAAGGCTGACTGTAGTATGACTAACTTTTTTTTCACTTTTGGTCTTTTATTTATATTTATACTAGATCGCCGCATTCCAATGAGGTCTTTTACAATACCGTTTGGCCAAGTACTTTGTCTTCTCTACCTGTTCCTCACCTTTTTGCTAGCCTACCGTCTATTTTTGTCTCTAAACTCATTTTTTTAAATATATTATTTATTTTTTCTTCTTGCTTCAATCACAATTATACAGGGTGCCCGGGCTAAGTTGTCCACCCTCTTTTTCTCGGTAATTATTGATGATAGAAAAAAAAAATTTCATATCATAACTCCCTTTATTTTTTGAACAGCATCTAATGATATTATAAAAAAAAAAAAAACTTCTGCTGCTGATATGCAGATTACAGAAACAAACTTTTTTTCAAATGGGAACACCTATTTTTTATTATGAATTCTAAAAGTACTTTTTTTTTGTGAGAAAAATTGTTTTTGAAAAATTAAAATTGCTTTTGTAGTTCCCAAGTTATGAATTTTTAATCAAAACAAAAAAAAAGTTTTTTTACCGCTGGCATAGTAATAAAAAACAGTTATGGATAAACGCATGAGAGTCTGTCCAATGCAAAATGAAAGTTTACACAAATGCTCTCTTGTTTACTGTTTTAATCCCATAAGTTGTAAACAATGCATTGTTTTTAAAATACTTTTAGTCTACTCAAACTTCCATTGAGGTATTGCTGCAACGTTCAGCTTGTTTGGCAATGTCATTCGCCAAGGGCAAAGAAATAGGGTTAGGGATGTCGTAATTTCGATACTGAACTTGATGTACTACGTCTAGTTTTTGTCTCTAAACTCATTTTTTAAAATATACTGTAACGCAGCCGGTGGTGCCATCTAGGAAAGAGGCAGGTACCTCAGGTTCTCCTAGTGGTCGCTGGGAAGCGCTGGCGGCTTTTGGAAGAATCGAAAAAGTTCTAGAAGATTGTCGACCAGTATAAATAGTGGGACCGCAGAGAGTTGAGAGAGTTTTTCCAGTTACAAACGAAGTGTACGTTTGTGGAAAGTGTATAAAAAGTGAACTTTTGTAGTTTAAACTGTGGAGTAATTATTATTAAGTGTGTATTTTGCAATTTATTGTGTATAACAATAAATTGGTGTTTTCTTTATTGAGGTTTAGAGTATTTTATCTAAACGAACCCACTTAAGACTAGTTGCAGTAGCTAGTTTAGAGGGCAAAACGTTACAATACTATTTTTTATGTTTTGCTTCTTGCTTCGATCACAATTATACAGGGTGTCCGGGCTAAGTTGTCCGGCCTCTTTTTCGTGTTTTTTTTTTTTAGTGTATAAACTGAATTTGCTCTGTACAAGTCTATGTTATCACACTGTGAATACTGTGAAACCTGTCGATGACCACAAAATGAAGCAGGCTACCACGGAATATGTCTCTGACTGGTGTACTACCGTACTGTTTTACACATTCCTAACCCTATTTCTTGGCCCTTGGGGAATGACACTGCCAAACAAGCGGAACGTTGCAGCAATATGAGCAATCGTTTTCCAGCTTGGGTGCCTTCAGGAAATCTCTCCTGGTAGTCCCATGCAACTGTTTGAGCTTGACGATGGCATTCAACAAAAATGTATCTATAATTTTTTTCGTTTGTCGAATATGGACGGTTCATCTTGCCGGAACGAATGGAAGTTTGAGGTAGACTGAAAGTATTTTGAAAACAAGGCATTGTTTACAACTTATGGGATTAAAACAGTAAACAAGAGAGCATGTGTGTAAACATTCATCTTGCATTTTTGTTTTTGCCCTTTGGACAGACTCATACGCGTTTATCCATAACTAGTTATTATTACATGCCAGCGGTAAAAACAAACTTTTTTTTTGTTTGTTTAAAAATTCATAACTTGGGATACAAAAGCAATTTTAATTTTTTTAAAAAACAATTTTTTCTCACAAAAAAAAAAAAGTACTTTAGAATTCATAATAAAAATAGGTGTTCCCATTTGAAAAAAAAAGTGTGTTTCTGTAATCTGCATATCGCAGCAGAAGTTTTTTTTTTTTTTTATAATATCATTAGATGCTGCTCAAAAAATAAAGGGAGTTATGATTTGAAATTTTATTTCCATCATCAATAATTACCGAGAAATAGGGGGTGGACAACTTATCCCGGATACCCTGTATAAAAATATAAGCCAGAAAGAAATGAAGATATGTAAGACCTATTATTATTCTGAATAATCGATGGCCTCAACTAATAAACGGAATTGAAGAAAAGCGATAGTAAGAAGATCCGTTTTAGAAAGCGGTCAAAGTCTCCCTGAAGGCAACGTATGTTTATCTATTTAAGTCAAGTAGTTTACATTCAAAAATTAAATGGTCGTTAGATTTGATAGTTTGATTATCATATTTGCATGTATTGTTGTCCGTTAGTTTGAATCTGTGTAGATATTGTTTTGTAGCACAAAGTTCAGTAAGTACTTGTAATTCTTTATAGTTATAATATATATCTATATTTTTAGTTCTGGACAATATTAAATGGACGGGTTCAATGGTTAATGAAAAGTCAAGGTTATTTAACTAATAAATAAAGAATCTAATAAGTATTTTAATTTACTCGGACCAATTTAATTGAATAAGTAGTCACATTATTTGCAACAAGTAATATAACAGACGTGTTATCATTTAATGAAAATTACCTGAACTATTAGATGGACAAAAGTGAGTGAGCACTTCAAACATACAATATCAGTAATTAATATTCAGTGTTGTATTCTCTCGATTTTATTACAGCTCTAATCGCAGTTATAGTTTAAGAACCCGGAAGTTACTTTTTAAAAAGAGATTTATTTAAAATTACAATAATATAATGAGTACAATACTTTAAGGTAATGGTTAACACTGAGTAATACTATAGACACTTCGAACTGTACTGTACGGTGGTGAGCTTAGAACTGCTTGCCTGCTGGCCGGTGGGAGTATTTATATGTTGTCAGCTCCAGCTGACGTAGCGGTGGTAATTTTCCTAGAGGTAGTGTCATAACTCCTCCCTCCTCAAGTTTGGAGCTCCTGCGACAATTGGCATGAGAGTCCGGGGTAGACTGTGGCTGGTGCTGGCTGTCGAGGCGTGGTCTGTGGCTGGGTTCCACCTATAGTACCTCGCTGTGGATTTGGTTTTCTTCTGCAGACATAGCAAAAACATAAGAGACATAATGATGATAAGAGGGCGATTGCCATTACGATGTAGTAGTAGATAGTCGCCAAACTATGAGGTACCTCCTCCAGATGTTCCAGTGGTTCCATTTTGAGGTTAATTTGGCGTAAGTCTTCAAATGATACGTTCAGGTTGGTATGTGTGTACACTGGGGCAGTAGTTAATATGCCCTTGGAGTCTTTGTATATGTGGATGGCTTTGCTGACTAGTAGGGTCTCGTCTTTGGTTAGCTTTATGAGGCTGGTATTAGTGAGGAACATAGTGTCGTTGCGGTTGCCTTTGTTCACTACGATTCTCTTAGTTCTGAAAGTCAGATAGTAGTCAACAAAAGGGATGTACTTGATGAATGGTGCACTTGATGTATATACCGTCTTGCATGCTACGAGGTTGATGTTTGTGATGATTGACGAATGCAGTCGTTTTGGATGCTGGTTTTGTTGTGGCAGTACATAGCACTGTTGATTTCTTCACAGGTGGCTGTAAATAACTCATCTTGGATTTTTAGGATCAAAGGTGGATGGACATGAATTGTCAGGAGGTGGTTGTCTTTCTCTATAGGATAGGATAAGAGGAAGTACGTCTCAAAGGAAGAGGTTTTTAGGGGAACGCTAATAAAGTAGTAGATGTTCCAACTTTTTATTGAGCAGTGTACTTTGCTTAATTGCCAAAGTGCTTCTATGTCAGGGGTTATGAAGGTTACGTTGTGAGATCTTTGTAGTGACTCAAGATCTTTGAGAAGAAAGATGCTAGAATGGATAGTGTTTAACCTACAGAATACTAGAGAGTTTTCCATGTCGTCAATTTTGTTTGTGATAAGGACCAGGTTAAAGAGGATAGAATTAAATTGCTGATTAAGCTCAATTTGGCTACCTATAGGGTTGGAGAAGAAGGTTGTCATTTTGTCATTGTTGGTTCGTATAATCTGTATATCGTGATTGAATTCTTCAATTACCCGCTTGTTTATTGCCATTTGGTTTTTTAGGTTATTTTGAAGGTGAAAACTGTTTCGTTCAATAGTGTTGATGACTTTGTCGTATCGTTCCTTGTCGTCAATGTCCATGTTCCCGGTTAACCAGGAAATGGCTTTACCTAGGCCATTAATGAGTCCGCGTTTAGTTCTGGATTTGTTAAGGGTTAAATGATCTAATTTATTACGGAGATAGTAATAATATTTAAAGAATGATTTTATCTGGTTCGTCTTGTTGAGTTGGTACGTGGTTCTGATAACGGTAAAGGTTTTATCTAATTCTATGTCAATTAATTGCACGTCAGCGATATGTATAAACGTATAGTATCTGTCTATGACGTACGCTGGGTTAAATGCAATCGGCAAAATTCCAGGTCCATGAGTCAGGTCAGTTAGCTTTAGGCTGGTGACTACATTCCCCGCCGTCAGCATCTGCAGTATGTGTATGATTGCTATTTTTCCCGCTGTCAGCATGTGGGATGTGTGAGTCATTGCTCGTATCTGTAACAGGAAGAGTTATGTTTGTGTACTTTCTAGGTCGCTTTAGTAGGTTAGGATGTACTTTGAATGATTTTCTTTGTACAGTGGCTAATTTTGTTTCCCTGGAATAATTTCCTCTTTTAAATTTGGGTTTGGCTTTTCCATATTGTTTATCACGAATAAATATTTCTCCCTCGGGTATTTCGACTTTTTCCCTAGTTTTGTTTAGTTTGTTTGTACGGGTCTCTTTTTTTACCCCAGTGGTTCCGGGGTTAGAATAGGACCACAGTGTCTCCCGCTTGTCGTAAGAGGCGACTAAAGGGGCAACTTTCCGTTGACCTTACCCCCTTTTCCTTTCTTGCATAATCTTCCCTTCCTTATTCTTACCTTTCGGACCCTCTCCTTTATCCCCCTTCTTTTTACCTTTTATCTTTATTACCTACCTGGCCGCAGGTATAAACGGCAAAATAGCAGCATGAAGATGAACATCGATCATGAAAGAAACATTACGGTGCAGGGGGGAAGGTCCCCAGTACCGGCGGCCGTCAGGGGTGCGAAAGCAGGCCCCGGGGCGTCGTCAGCCAGCGACTGCAGTGCTGCAGGGGTGGAGCACTTGGCCCCTGCTGCATATAAGGTTACAAGCGACACTCAAGAAGACAGTCCCTTTGTGAAAAGATCTAGGATCCAGAGGACACCACCATCTGCGGCTAAAGCCTCAGTGGAGGAGATGAGTACGAGGAGAAGTGGAGAAGAAAAGAAGACCACCGAGGCGATCACCCCCGTTGGGATGACTCATGACAGGATGGTAGGAAGGAAGTATAGCCCGATGGCAGAGAGAGTAGAAAGGCTGCAGAAGGAAGAAGAGCAGCAACTTAATAGATGCAGAAGCATTATTAAGAAAATGACCGCGGTGACACTAAGACATAAAAATGTCAGTGTAGATATCAAAAAAGGACTGGTGGAAATGGAGGACGCGGTCGAAGCTATAGATAAGTACAGAAAGTCGTGGAGAGCCCTAGAGGAAACCCTTAGGAGGACGAACTCAGCGCAATCACGAGCGACACAGACGCCAGAAGTAGGAGAGAGGATCCAGGAGGAGATAGGGTTGCAAGCAGCGGCAATCTTGAGACGAGAGAAACAAAATGGAGCTGTCAATAAGGAATATGCAGAGCCATTAGCAGAGACAGAGGACAAGAGCGAGGAAGGCGGAGAATGGATAGAGGCTTGCAGAGCATGCAGAAGAAGAAAGAGAGGAGGAAATAGGAGAAGGACGTTGATACGGGAGAAGAGAATTTTGAGAGAGGAGGAAAGACATGGAGATGAAGGAGTGCATGGTGATAGACATGAATGTACGGAGACAGAGACAGCTATGGAACATAGAACATCAAGAAGAGCAAAGAAGAGAAACAAGAAAAATAAGCGACCCCCGAGACCTGAGGCGATAGCTATCAAACCTGGACCGGGGAAGACATATGCAGAGGCTCTGCGTGATATAAGGCAGAAAATGGATCCGTCCAATGACAGCATTGAGATAAGAGCTATCAGGCAAACTAGGGCAGGAGAAATCTTACTAGAACTTGGCCCCAACACAGAGAGTAAGAGAACCTTCAGAGAAGCGCTGACCAACACGCTAGGAGAAGGCACAGAGATCAGATGTCTACAACCTACGATGTCTCTGGAAATCAGAGACATGGATAGCTGTACTACTGAGGAAGAAGTGCGGGTAGCTCTGATTAGAGACCTCGGAGAGGCAGCAGAAGACGCCAAAATATATGTGAGTAACCCCAATTTTAGGGAACAAAAGATGGCTATAGTTTCCTTAAAGGAAGGCAAGGCAGAGGAACTCCTGCGAGCCGGAAGGATCAAGATCGGATGGATCAATTGCCGCGTACGCAGAAGGATAGTTGTGGTTAGATGCTTCTCATGCTTCGGATATGGACACCGCCAAGCCGAATGTAGGGGACCTAACAGAAGAATAGAAGGAATGTGTATAAATTGTGGAATATCAGGCCACTTCAAAAAAGATTGCAAAGAAGACCCGAGATGCTTCCTCTGCGAAGAGGAAGGCTTGGAGGAGAGAAGCTTGAAGCACGCCGCGGGTTCAGGGAGTTGCAGAGCCTTCCGGCAAGCGCTGGAGAGAGCACGGAGAACTAGATAAAGTCAGAATGAATATGACGAGGAAACTGAGTATGAAAGCGAATATAAATGTCCTGCAGGGCAACGCTCACAGGAGTAGAACAGCGGATGCTCTATTAGACCAGCTCATTCTAGAACGGAAGATAGAAATCCTAATACTTAGTGAACAATACCGTGACAGAGACAGTCCCTTTTGGTTCCAAGATGATTTACATACTGCGGCCATATGGGTCTTAGACCCAAACAAGATACCGGTAGAGGCACATGGCGCCGGACCTGGATATGTATGGATTAGAAGTAAGGGCATTCGATACGTTAGTTGCTATCTTACACCAAATGAGAGATTTCATGATTTTAGAAAGAAAATCGAAGACCTGGAGGAAACTATACAAGATTGGAGGGAAGGAGTAGTCCTAGCAGGAGATTTTAACGCCAAAGCCCCCGAATGGGGCATGGAAACCACTGATGCTAGGGGAAGATTCATCCTGGACATGATTGCGAGACGTAACCTTATAGCAGTTAACGCTGGAAATACGCCCACCTTCAGGAGAGCAGGACAGATGGGAACCATCCCGGATATCACATTTGCTACGGATACACTGGCAGGTAAAGTTACTTCTTGGCGAGTAATGGAAGATTATACAGGAAGCGACCACCAGTATATTACGTTCAAATTGATCACACAAGGAAAGAGTAGTGTGAAGAATGCAGCTAAGTTATCAGGGTGGGACCTAAAGCGGTTAGATAAGGAAGCCTTCGATCTAATGATAGCGCAGGATCAGACACAGGCAGTTACCTATGCAGGATCGGCAGAAGAAATTACGCACGTTACTATGGAAGTGATACACCGGGCGTGTGATGCTGCAATGCCCAGGAAGGGTAAGCCCAGAGGAAAAAGACCACCGGTATATTGGTGGAACGATGAAATAGCACAGCTAAGGAGAAGCTGTTTGCAACTTCGGCGCAAACTGACCAGAGCTAGGAGAAGAGATCTGGAGGAAGCGGAAAGAGAACGAGTAGAATTTAAAAGAGCTAAGAGAGCCCTTAAACAAGCGATTATTAAGAGCAAAAGAGAGAAGTGGGACGAGCTTAACCAGGATATAAATACTGACCCTTGGGGGCGCGGATATAAGACAGTCATGCGTAAATTAGGACACCAGCAGCAGATACCTATGATGGAGGGCCTTCAGATGGAAGGAATAGTGAAGAAGCTGTTCCCCACTCACCCCGAACGCATATGTAGACAATGGAGGATACAGGAAGGAGATATACCTGAATTTTCTCTAGATGAACTACAAGATGCAGCGAGGTTACTTAAGAATAACAAGGCCCCTGGACCAGATGGAATCCCGGCGGAATTGATCAAGGAAATAGCTAAAGCGCACCCACAGCTCTTACTTAATATGTACAATAAATGCTTAAAAATGGGTGTCTTCCCGGCAAGATGGAAGATGCAGAGATTGGTGCTTATACCCAAAGGAAAAGGCGACCCTAGCACTGCGGCGGCATATAGGCCACTGTGCATGCTAGATACCGCAGGGAAACTGCTAGAGAGAATGCTTAAGCCACGCCTGATGGATGCAATCAAGACTGCCGGCGATTTGAGTGATAAACAACACGGTTTTAGACCGGGACATTCAACACTTGATGCTGCGGAGTATGTTGTGAAGGTTGCACAGGAGGCGGTGTTCGGTAGTTTACACCCCAAGGAGATTGTAGTACTTGCAACTCTCGATATCCGCAACGCTTTTAACTCGGTCAGATGGCAGGATATTTTGAAGGCACTAGAAAAGGACTTTAATATACCTGAATATCTTGCTCGGATGATAGACAATTATCTCAAAGACAGGATTCTCTGCTATAATACCATAGAAGGGACCCGATACCATCGGATAACAGGAGGAGCTGCACAGGGGTCAATATTAGGACCGGACCTGTGGAATGTCACATACGATGGGATCTTACGGATGGAGATGCCGGCAGGGACCTTTCTCGTTGGGTATGCCGACGATATCGTAGCAGTCATCGTAGCAAGAGACGTAGAGATGGGACAAGTAAGACTTAATCAGGTCATGAGACGCGCGCGAACCTGGCTCGAAGAGCATGGACTCGAATTGGCACCCGAAAAAACAGAAATATTAATAATATCCAGACGCCGTACGGATGTAGGAAGAAGTCTTAAAATTGACTCAACAGAGATGGATCCCAAAAAGGAGATGAAGTATCTTGGGATCATGCTGGACAGAAGGATAACATTTGGAGAGCACGTAAAATACGCGTCCACAAAGGCGATGAAGATCACTGCAATGCTCAGCAGAGCTATGGCAAACATAGGTGGGCCGACGGCCAATAAGAGGAAGCTGGTGCTGACTACAGCAAATGCAGTCATGCTGTACGGATGCGAAGTATGGGCTGGGGCTCTGAAACAAACCCATATTAAGCGACTCTTAGCTGTGCAGCGCAGGGGCGCGCTTAGGATAATCAGTGCTTATCGCACGGTATCTGAACCTGCGGCCTTAGTCATTGCGGGCACCGCCCCAATAGACTTAATGGCTTCGAAGAGACGCTTCTGTTTTCAAAATAGAGAACTTAGAAAGGAGGAGGCGTCACGCATTGCGACGATCACTCTGCAGGAAGAGTGGAGGAAAAGATGGAGAGATGAAAGTAGAGGAAGATGGACGCACCGATTGATTGGAGACCCCATATTGTGGTCTACCCGGAGTTTTGGCGAGGTAAACTTTTATCTCACACAAATTCTCTCCGGACATGGGTACTTTATGGAGTACCTCTACAGGAGGAAGAAGAGGACATCGGCCACATGCATATACGGGGACGCTGATGTAGATGACGCCCATCATACGTTTTTCATCTGTAGTAGATGGAAAACAGAAAGAGAAGAACTATGGAGAAAAACCGGGAGGCTAACTCCAGAAAACCTGGTAGAGAAGATGCTACAGGGAAAAGAGGCATGGAGTTTAATTGTGGTGTACACCGAGTGCATCTTAAAACAGAAAAGGAGAGAGTATGAATAACTTGCCCTGGCCGTACTACCCGTAGGAGAGGGGCGGATAGAGGAGGGGGCGGACGTCAAGGCGGGGGTCCCGGTGGGTGCGTCTCCTGGCGGAAGCGATGCCGGCTTGCTCCACAGGTCTCAAGGCCAGGAGCGGTTGCCGGAGGTTGCGGAAGCCGGGGGGCGACCCTTGGGACCCGGGGCCGACGTTCCGCCCCCCTCGGAGACCTAACATGGCGATCAAGATGGTGCAGGCGAACCTCCACCATGCAAGGGCCGCTTCGGCCGTGCTTAGTAGGAGGTTCGACAGGGAGGGGCTACATGTAGCCCTACTGCAGGAGCCGTGGTGCCATGGGGGGATCGTCCGAGGACTGCATCCGAAATTTGGGAAGGTGCTGTACAACAAGTCTGTAAGTAGACCCCGAGCGTGTATAGTGCATAGTAACAAGGTGAGCTGTGGATTAATACCGGAGCTGTGCTCCGCTGATTTTGTTACAGCTCTCCTAACTATCAACACCGAAGAGGGAGTGGAAAGGCTGGTTATTAGCTCTGCGTACTTCCCCGGTGATGAGGATTTCCCCCTCTGTCTACTGAGAAGAGTAATGGACTACTGCAGAGGTGGGAACTTGCAGCTGGTGCTGGGATGCGACGCCAACGCGCACAACACTGCCTGGGGGAGCACCGATATCAACCAAAGGGGTAAGTACCTTTATGAATTCATTACTGGTGAAGGGTTGCATGTAGCCAATGTAGGCTTGGAACCAACTTTCGTGACTGCAGCTAGGAGGGAGGTGCTGGATGTGACGCTAGCCTCGCGCTGTATGTTGAGTAAAATTGCTCACTGGCATGTATCAAGTGAGCCATCGTGCTCGGACCATAGGCACATAAGGTTTGATATATGCACTCCACCATTGGTCATTACCAGGCTTCGAAGCCAGAGGGAGACCCACTGGGAGGGATTTGTAGGGAGTCTCAGTGAGTCTCTCGGTGACCTTAAAGTGGATGTACGGACAATAGGAAGTCTGGGACGGGCAGTGGCACAAGTAACCGAGGCGATTTTGGACGCCTACAGGGAAAACTGTCCGGAGAAGGAAAGGCCTAATAGGTCGAAGACGGTCTGGTGGAATGATCACCTCGAGAGAAGGAGGAGAGAGGTGAGGAGGCTGTTTAACAAAGCCAAAATCAACCAAGACTGGGCATCGTATAGAAGGGTACTGACGCAGTATAATGTCGAAATAAGGAAGGCCAAGCGTAAAGCCTGGCGAAGATTCTGTGAGGACGTAGCAGACACTTCGGAGTGTGCGAGAATCCACAGAATCTTAGCAAGAGAAGGTACTGCGGACAGGGTAGGGTTCCTGAAGAAAGATGACGGAACCTACACTAACTCGATAGAGGAGTCGCTGGAGTTGCTCATGAGCACACATTTCCCAGGGTCCTCTTATGGAGAGGCCCCTTCAGAGGTTGAGGGGCTGAGAAGGCCTGGTCGGGCGGATTGGAAAATCGCGAATCACGTCATACAGCCGAATAGGCTAAGATGGGCGATTGGAAGATTCAAGCCCTATAAAGCACCAGGCGTGGATGGAATTTACCCCGTCTTCCTGCAGAAGGCGGTGGAGGTGTTGACACCACACCTATGTAGGATCTTTAGAGGCTGTTTGGCCTGGAGATTCATACCGATAGAATGGCAACAGGTGAAGGTCGTGTTCCTCCCGAAAGTAGGGAGATCGGTAGATCAAACGCCAAAGTCGTTTAGGCCAATAAGCCTGTCCTCCTTTCTGTTGAAGGTGATGGAGAGGATGGTTGACAGGTTTATAAGGGACGAGATCTTGAGGATTAATCCTCTCAATAATCGCCAATATGCCTATCAGGCAGGGAAGTCCGTAGATTTGGCTCTGGACGACCTAAATAGGCTACTCCAGAAGTCGCTTGACGACAAGGAAATTGCGGTAGTCACCTTTTTGGATATAGAGGGCGCTTTTAATAACGTGTCCTCAGAGTCTCTTGTTGGTGCACTGACAAGAAGGGGCACGCCCCCTACAATTAGTCAGTGGATAAGGACTAGTCTTTTGGGAAGGACTAATATAGCCACCATCGACAATTCATCTCTTGTGGCCAGGGTGAGTAGAGGCTGTCCGCAGGGAGGCGTTCTGTCGCCATTGCTGTGGACGTTGTTAGCCGATGACATCCTGACCAAATTAACCGCGGAAGGCTTTCATTGCCTAGGGTTCGCGGACGATCTGGCGATCGTGGTGAGGGGGCGGTTCGCGGTAACCGTCTCGGAGCGCACTCAGGGGCGCTCAATATTGTGAACAAATGGTGTAGAGCGGGGGGTCTCTCCATCAATCCCCACAAAACTCAAGTGGTTCCTTTTACAAGGAAGAGAAATTTACAAGGCTTACAACAGCCAATGCTCGGAGGGGTCGCGATCCCCTTTGCCATGGAAGCCAAATATTTGGGGGTCACTTTTGACCGAAGGCTGACATGGAATTCCCATATTAATATCACCGCACACAAAGCCAAAATCGCCATGGGTAGGTGCAGGAGGCTATGCGGCAAAAGTTGGGGATTAAGTCCGAAGATGGCTCTGTGGATTTATACCTGTGTCGTGAGACCGATGGTAACCCACGGGGCGGTGGCGTGGTGGACAAAGACCTTGCAGATGGGGGGGCCGGGAGCGCTCGGAAGTATTCAAAGGCTGGCCTGTTTGAGTACGACGGGTGCCATGATGACTACCCCCACTGCGGCCTTGGAGGTCCTGTTAAACCTTCCACCACTCCACATCTACGTCCAAGGCGTTGCAAGAGCAGTTGTGGCACGACTACAACAGGGACAAGCACCCATTTATCCCAGGCACACTGGGAAGCATCAAGACCTATGGGAGGAGCTGGAGGTGGACCCGATTTTGGGCCTGCCTACGGATATGATGACTCCTAGGTATGACTTCCAAAAACCCTTCAAAGTCTTGATATTAGACAGAGGGGCATGGAAGAATGGGCCGCCAATTACAGGCGAATCTATGTGGTACACGGACGGGTCCAAGATTGGTGACGGAGTGGGAGCCGGCGTGTACGGGGCTCATCCGAGATGTAATATCTCGGTGAGCCTGGGAAGGCTAGCTACGGTCTTTCAGGCGGAGCTAGTCGCGATTATTATCTGCGCCGCCGAAATAAGAAGACGGGGAGTGCATAACTCCAGAGTCTCATTTATTCGGATAGCCAGGCTGCTCTGCGGGCAATTGACTCGTGGGAGATCAGCTCAAGGCTGGTGTGGGACTGCCTAGGTGCACTAAGGGAAATTAGTAGCCATAATAAGGTCTTCCTGGTTTGGGTACCTGGGCACTCGGGTCACAGAGGCAATGAGGCGGCGGACCGCCTGGCCCGGGAGGGTTCAATGGGAGCGCTTATCGGGCCGGAGCCGTTCTGTGGTGTCTCAAGATGCCTCAGGAGTGCATCCATTAAGCTATGGATGCAGAACCGATCAAGGGAATGGTGGGTCAAAACTCCAGGCCAGAGACAGGCGAAAAAGTTTATCTATAGCTACTCGCCCAAGCTAACTGCAGAATTACTCCAACTAGGCCGGGTGGCCATAAGGATAGCAGTTGGCATTCTCACTGGCCATTGTAGATTAAACAAGCACATGCATCGCATGGGCCTGGCAACGGATAGCCTGTGCAGGTTTTGTCAGGAAGAAGAGGAGACGGCACTGCATGTGGTATGTCAGTGCGAGGGGCTGGTCTGGCTAAGGTACCGCCTCTTTGGTAAAGAGAAGCTGGTGCCAACAAGCCTCAGTCAGGGCCCTCTCTCGGACCTATTATTAAAAGACTTATCTTTTAAGGCAAGCAGGACTCGAGAGGGTGCTCTGATGGCAGGTGCTCAGATTGACCACCTGGGAGCCCCCCCCCAATTCCACAGTTCGGTTAAGGACAGGATAGGGGGAGGGTCTCCAACTAGGGGGGTGCCACAATAGATCCTTGGGGTGTCGCGGTGGCGTAGGCTGAGTAGCCATTCCCCCGGTAGAATCTATCTATCTATCTATGAATAACTTCCATTAACAGAGCAACGGCTAGTAGAGCACAATACGAGGCGACTCCTCTGATGCAATGTCATAAGATGGTCCCAGAGGGGGGTTTCACGCCTGTTTTAGAGGAGGGGTTTTTTTAGTGGGTAAAAGCCCCACACACCCGACGCAGTCGGAAGGTGCCAATGGGCATTTTTCCCCCTCGAAAAAACACAAAAAAAAAAAACAAAAAAACGGGTCTCTTTTTCTTTGTCAATTTTTTCTTTTATTACGCGAGATATTAACTCCCTGTCGTCATGATATTCTTTGACTCGTTGTTCTAGAATTAGATCTTCTGCGTATGTATTGGGCTGTATCCCGAAAGTAATTTCATTAGGTGTCATAGTCAGGTTAGCGTTTATGGAGTTGTTGTAGGCTATTAAAGCTAATCTTAGAGTTTTCTATATGGGGCAATTCTTTTGTCTGTTTACTATGTTCATAATTTCTATTAGGGTTGAGTGTGCTCGGTTTATCAGTCCGTTAGAGTCTGAGTGGTTTGGGGTAGTGACGTGTGTTTCTATGTTATTATATTTTAGGAAATTTTCTACTAGTCCATTTTTAAATTCCGTACCATTGTCAAATTGAATTGTTTTGGGGCACGGGAATATGCTGAGGTAGTTTTCTAGTGAATTGACAATTTCATTTGCGGATGACGTTTTGATTAGATAACCATATAGTTTTCTTGAAAAACAGTCTATCATAGTGAAAATTTGATTCCGTCGTAATGCAATATGTCTCCTTGGAGTTTTTCGAATGGTTTAGAAGGTGTAGGGGTAATTTCGTAAACTTGTCTAATTGGTTTGCGTTCGTATTTAACTTCCTTACAAAGGGAACAGTTGTTAATTACTTTTGTTATATGTTCTAGCATTTTTGGCCAGTAGTAACGTTTAGTTAGGGTTCTGTACACTTCATGTATACCACGGTGTGCAGTTTTGCCAACGTGATAGTTTTGAATAGTTTCTTCTTGTTCAGAGGGGTCTGTTATGTCTAGTCTTTTGGTGTAGTAGCGTTTAATTTTGACTGTTGGAAATTTGTCTTTTATTATGTCGGACAGGTGGGCAAAGATTTGGTCATATATCTGTTCGTCAATGGAGTTTTCGATAGGAGGGGAGCACAGGACGCCGTACGTATGATTCGGTTGTAAGTACTCTAGGCAGTATTCGTCTATGTCGTTAGAGTATGGGTACCTAGTGTACCAGTTGTATCGTGTTTTGTTGAACGGTCTGCCGATTGGAATTTTCGTCTCGGGGTTGCCTCGGGTTAGAACAATTTGGAATTTTTCCACGTTAATGCAGCGTGTTTTGTCGTCAATTATTTTAACTTGGCTGTTAGAGGATTCTTGGGAGTGTTGCGTTTGTAGGCTTTCATTGTCGTCTTCGGCGGTAATGTTTTCATTGTCGTCTTCGGCGGTAATGTTTAGGGCTCTGGCTGGGTCTTCTAAGGATGTCGTCGCTATTCTCAGGTGAAGGGGCCGAGAGGAATTCGTCCAGGACTTTGTCTGGATTTGGACTTGGGGACGAGGTCTCTAAGGCATTTAGGTCTTTTTCTTCTGGCGGATTTCGTGATAGTGCGTCTGCTACTACGTTAGTCTTTCCCTGTACGTACTTGACGTCAAAGTCAACGTCAGCTAATTGTAATTTCCATCTGATTAGTTTGGCATTAGGCTCTTTTAAATTGTGTAACCATTGTAATGGTCTGTGGTCTGTCTGTAATGTAAATTTGCGTCCGTAAATGTATGGTCTAAAGTGTTTGCAGGCCCAAACTATGGCCAGTAGTTCTTTTTCTATAGTGGAATAGTTTTCTTCCTGTCTATTTAGTGTACGAGAGGGAAGGTCTTTTCCGTCGATGTTCTGGGATAGGACTGCTCCGATAGAGTAATTGGAAGCGTCTGTTGTGAGGATAAAAGGCTTTTCAAAGTCAGGTAATTGTAAGATAGGACTATTCTGTAGAAGGGATTTAAGGGTTTCAAAAGCTTTTTTGTAGTCGTCGTCAATCACTATAGTTCTGTTTTTTCTGAGTGCGAGAGTCAGTGGTCTAGCTATTTTAGCGTAATTTTTAATCATTTTCCGATAGTAGCCAGTAAGTCCAAGGAACTGTTTGATTTGTTTTTCCGTTTTAGGGAGAGGAAAGTTTGCAATTGCTTCTAGTTTGGCCGGGTTTGGTTGTATGCCTCTGTCCGAGATAATATGTCCTAAAAAGAGTAGTTCTCTATTACAGAATTCCGTTTTGTCCAATTGTATCTTTAGGTTGTGTTGTTTTAGTCTCTCGAAAACCGTCTTGAGGTGTTTTATGTGTTCGTCTAGATTGTCTGAGAAAATTATAATGTCGTCCATGTATACTAGTACGTTAGGGATCCTAGAAAAGAGGGAATTCATTGCTCTTTGGAAAGTGGGGGGGCGTTCTTAAGACCGAAAGGCATGCGTAAGAATTCGTAGTGTCCGTTTTCAGTGGAGAATGCTGTCTTGGGGTCCATCTCGATTTGATGGAACCCTGAAGCCAAGTCGATCGCGGAGAAGTAAGTCGCGCGTCCTATTTTACCGAATAAGTCTTCGATGTTAGGAAGGGGGAATTTGTCTTCGACTGTCTTGTTGTTAAGTTTCCGGTAGTCTATAACCATTCTTATTTTCTTTTTTCCTGAGGCGTCTGGTTTTTTTGGTACTACCCAAATTGGGCTGTTGTAGGGGGAGTTTGAGTGCTGTATTATTTTGTTTTCTAGTAGTTTGTCAATTTCAATTTGTACGTCTTTCCGGTAAATTTCCGGGTATCTATAATTTCGGGTGTATACGGGGTTTTCGTCGGTGGTTCTTATTTTATGTTTTAAGAGATTAGTAGAACTTAGGCGATCATTTTCTCTTTTTATTATTTGGGGATATTCTTGAAGTAATTTAGTTATTTTTTCCTTTTCTTCTTTATTCATGTGATTAGTTCTAATTAAAGTAGGGATTTCCCTTTTTATTTCATTTACGACAGGATCACCGGACATTTCGGGACAATTGGTCATTACTATGTCGGGGATGTCTGTACAAATTTCTTGCGGTTCGTCAACTTCCATCGGTTCGGGGCAAATGGCCATTACTTCTTTGGATTCGACTTCGCACACAATATTATTATTATTAGTGCTATATAATCCTTCTTTTACCGTACATTTATCATTAATTTTTATATCTCCACTGATTAGACCGTATTTTAATTCTTCATTTTTTACAGGAAATTCAATAAAATTGGCACCTTGCTCTAAGGTGATTATATTTGGATCGTTGTCCGGGGGGTTAAGGGTGAATTTTAGGGGAATGGTACCTTGAGGATAGGAAAGGATGTTATTATTTAAATCTATGCTCATACCGAGCTCTTGCATTGTTTTATGGCCTAGTAAAATATCATATTTATCTGAAAATGGGAATAGGTGAAATTTGGTTTGGAGGTTTACATTAAAGGTTTCTAGGATATTAAATTTACATGATGTTTCTCCGTGTTTTTTTCCTGCGGGGGTTGAGATTATGAAGGGATCTTTTAATAATAGGACGTTAGCAGGTACCACATTTGGGTTAATATAATTTTCTGATGAACCGGTGTCTATTAACCATTTTAAGCCGGATCTATCTACAAAGTGAGGTAATGATTTGTTTACAAGGTTTAGGTTGAATTCGGGGGGCCTTCTTGGCTCCCGTGGCCAACGTCTAAAAAATGATCAAACTTTTCCGTTATTTTGTCTAGTGAGTTCTCTAAGCGGGAAAGTCTGTTTTCGTAAGCCTTGTCTGGTTCCGAGTACTTTTCAGGTTGATCGTCATTTTGGCAGTGAGTTAGTTTGTGAGGAGAGATGTAATCTTTGAACCTGGGTCTGCCTGCAGTACGCATAGACACCGTGTTTTGAGAGAAGTAACCAGGAGGTAGTCTGGGTCGATTAAAAGCATGGTTGGGATTGTTCGGGTTATTAGGATTGTTGGGATTCATAGATTGTCCGAGATTTGGTCGTTGGGGTGGTTGCGGTTGTTGTCTGTAAAGGGAAGTTTGGGGTCTTTGTTCTATAGGCCTGGGATTATATTCAATTGGTTGGTACTGGTAGTTAGGGGTCTGATTCATTGGGACGTATCGTGGATTCGGTCTATAAGAGTATTGGGTATTCGGTCTATAAGGCTGTTGGGATTGGTTTTCGGAAGGGTTGGTTGGGCCTTTTAGGACCTGGGGAGGAATTTAAATTAGCTACATAAACGAGCATTTGTTGTAGATTACGTTTCTTACTTCGTCTAGGGTGCTGGGATCAAAGATCATGATGTGGTTGCTTAATGTCGGGGGCAGGCATTTATATATGTGGAAAATTATTTCCTTGTCGACCCGTGTTATCAGTTGTTTCAGGGCGTCCGCTGTGAGTCCGTCTAGTTTAAGTTTAATATACACTAAATTACGTAGTTCCTGGATCCTATTGACGAAGTCAATGGGAGACTCTCTAGCGTGCATTTTAGTTTGTAGAATCTCATCTTTGAGTATCTCGTAAGATCTCGAGTCAGCGAAACTCTCTTTCAAGTATTTTAGTAAATTTAACAGGTGGTCTACGTTATGTGAGAGGAGTATGTTTCTAGCGGGCCCTAGCAATCTACTTTTAACTTTTATAAAAAGAATATTATGATTATAATCTCTTTCAAATATATTTTCTGCGCAGACAGTGGCGAATGCACTTTCGACAATCTCGCAAAAGAATGCTAGCTCCGAAGGGTTTCCGTCAAAGTAGGGGATGTGTCTTCTTTGGAGATTTTGTAGTTTAGTTGGGCCATTTCAGGGATGGTCTCTTTAGGAATGACTAGTTTAGAGGGTTTAAGGACAGACGAGCTACTTACAGTTTTTAAGCGTTGTTGTTGACTCGCCAGCTTGCTTTTCTTTTATCGTCTGAGGATGGTCCTGGTTCTTGTAGGTTGAGTACTGCGAACAAGCCACTGATGTGGGAGCTTCAAGTCTTCTTTGATGTGGTGAGACAAATGGTCGCACGTGAGACAAGTGGTCGCACTATTTGACTTATAAGCTTTCGCAGTCCCTGTTCGCGGACGCCAGTTATGTTTCAAGAACCCGGAAGTTACTTTTTAAAAAGATATTTATTTAGAGAATTACAATAATATAATGAGTACAACACTTTAAGGTAACGGTTAACACTGAGTAATACTATAGACACTTCGAACTGTACTGTACGGTGGTGAGCTTGGAACTGCCTGCCTGCTGGCTGGTGGGAGTATTTATATGTTGTCAGCTCCTGCTGACGTAACAGTGGTAATTTTCCTAGAGGTAGTGTCATAACTTCGATGACCACACAAAAAAAGCAGGCTATCTCGGAAAATATCTCTGATAATTAATACAGTCAGTTAATATAAATATGTGAGTAATACTAAGCTAAAAATTTATAACGTCGCTCCATTCCATTTTGGATTAGGTACACCAACAGGCACGGTAAAAAGTACTATTTGTACTATTTCTATAAGTGGATTGCTTTATAATAAATTCCAGTTCCTAAAACTAACCATCATATTACCAACTTTTTACAATCTTATAATTTTTTTTTAATAATTTTATTTTTGTATAGATGTCAAATGTCATGGACTAGATGAATCAATATTATTTTAGGGATATTAGTGAAAATCCTAAGTCCTTTAATTTGTTCTAATTTTCTTTCCAAGCTTTCGCCTGAGGGGAACCTAGTCGTCTTCTGGGACCTATGGCATGTAGAAGAACTTAAAATACAGCTTTATAATAAAAACTATAGGTTGGAGGATTTTCATTAATACTCCTAAAATTAACTATTTCTTTTACCTTTCTTGTTTTATTAGATTTGATTTCCATGCCTCTGGCACTGATTGATAAGCAAGTGGTTTCTTAATATGATAATATGACCAATTATCTTCTCATATTACACAATTCTTCATGGTTCCTATAGAATAATCTCTGATAGATCTGAACTGCCCCCTGCGTTATAAAACCATCCAGTTTTAATGTATAAAAAAGCATTATTCTAATTTTTAAAAACGGTTTACTTTTTAAACAAACAAGCAAAGTATTAGTTGGCTGGGGCCAAAGAAAAAACAAACATTTTATCTTTAAAAGTTTATTCAACGTTTCGGGATCTTTGGTGTACTTCCTCAGGAATGTCCATTCTTTTGGTTCACTAAACAATAACCTCCTCTAACATTTAACTCTCTATACTTCCTTAACAGTCCGAGAAACGTTGCTCTTTTGCTTGTTTGATTAGTATCGGCTTGTTTGTTATATAATGTAATGAATGATATTGATGTGGGAATTGATCGATTATTGTGTGCAGGGTGATGTTATTGTAAGGTGGTGGAATGGAAGGAAGGTTTTTGTAGGTTAGAAGACAAAAAATCTAATAAAGTGTTTTATTAGTTGTATTTAGTTTCTTAAAGACCCTAATCTCTGAAACATAAAACATGGTGTCAGGTGTGAACTTTTGTTAATTAAATATTTGTGCTTTATATACATGTTTGATAAATTATCAATGGAGGGCGAATTTTTGAAAAGAAAGAAGGCTGTTTTACGTGGCCGATTGACAAGGATGATGACGTTTGTGACATCAAAGAAATTTTCATTCGCACAGTTATCTAAACTAAAGGAAAGGAATGCGGAAGCGGGTAAGATTTTAGATGATTTTAATGAATTGTCAGTAAATTTAGATCTCGAAGAAGAGTTTGTAAACGCTTTTGAGTCCGATTATTTCTTTGTCAAGAGTAAATTGCTCGAAAAAATTGAAGAAATAACTAACATTAAAGTCAATGAAAACAAAACTGGGTTTAATTTACAGTATCAAGTTGCAACTTTTAAGATCCCAATATTTAAGGGGGATTTAACAGAATGGAATTCGTTTTTTGAATTGTTCAAATCCGTAATTCATAATAATAATACCCTGGATGATGTTTGTCGTTTCCAAATCCTGAAATCTTCTTTGGAAGGAGAACCAAGAGAATTAATAGCTGGATTAGAGATCACGTCACAAAATTATCACACAGCTCTTGAGACTCTAATTAATAATTATCAAAAAAATAAATACGTAATTTATAGTCATTTTAAACGATTTTTTGATCAGCCTAGCGCTCAGTCTAGTCGAGATCTAAAAAGTTTAGTTAACACATCCCGATCTGTTTTGAATGCTATTAAGAGTTTTGGTATAGTTCTAGAGACTTGGGATTCAATTTTAACATACATTTTATTAAATAAAATAGATAAAGAATCAAAACATTTATGGGAATTGCAAGACAATCATACGGAATTTTTAAAAATTGAAGAGCTTTTTACTTTTTTGGAAAAACAGGCACATATGCGCAGAACGAGAGTTTATCAGAGTCTTTGGAAGTACACCGGCTTGCAAAAAGTCTGAACAAATGGGCAACTCATCATTACCCACATATCATAAGTGTAATAGGTGCGGGGTAAGCATAAATTTAAAAATTGTCCTGCATGGGGAAAAGCATGTAATCGGTGTAATGGGATGAACCATTTTGCGGCAGTTTGTAGGTCAAACAAAGTGGAAATTCCTGATGATGTACTCCAACAAATGATGTACTACCTAGTAGTCGTCGATGCTTATTCCAATTGGATAGAATTAGTTTCTCTAAAAACCAAATCATCAAAAGATGTTATACTAAATTTGAAATCCATATTTTCTAAGTTTGGTATTCCGGAAATAATGATTTGCGACAACATTCCATTCGCGTCATCTGACTTGAATGAGTTTTCAAAGGCTTATTGTTTTGACATTGTTACCAGAAGCCCTAACTATGCCCAGTCTAATGCTTTTGCGGAAAGAGGAGTGGGGATAGTGAAAAGTATTTTAAAGAAGACTTCTGAAAACAAAAGTGATTTATTCTTGGCTTTGTTGGAGTATAGAAACACGCCATTAAAATACTTGAAGCTGTCGCCCTCTCAACTGCTGATGAACAGGACATGCAGGACAAGACTATCTTCGACAATGGGCAGCTTGATGTCTAAGATTCACGCAGGCGTTCCAGAAAAGCTTAAGGCAAAACAACTCGTGACTGAGTATTACTACAATAGAAGTGCCAAAGAATTAGAAGAATTAACTCCTGGATGCGCGCTGTTTATAGAATACCCTAATGAAGGAAAGTGGCATTCGGGAGAGATATTAAAAAAATATGGTGCAGCGCCAAGGTCTTATATCGTCAAAGACCATGAGACGGGTCGAATAGTCAGAAGAAACAGGAAACAATTAAGGAAAAGAAGATATAGTCGAGAAGAGGTACCAAAACCATCAATATCAAGAAGTCAACGGGAGAAGAAAGTGCCACAAAAATTGAAAGACTATGTTTTAGAATAATATATATGTAAATTCTTTTTGTTTAAAGAAAGGGGATGTTATATAATGTAATGAATGATATTGATGTGGGAATTGATCGATTATTGTGTGCAGGGTGTTGTAGAATGGAAGGAAGGTTTTTTTATGTAGGTTAGAAGACAAAAAATCTAATAAAGTGTTTTATTAGTTGTATGTAGTTTCTTAAAGACCCTAATCTCTGAAACATAAAACACAAAATAACTATTGTTTATATTGGTTTACTTTTTATTTTATCTCAATAATCTAAATAATAAGCAAAGCCACTTACATTCACAGACTGCATCTTGTAGAGGATATACTTTCTTCACACCCTCAAGAAAGTCAGCGAAATCATCATCAGGATGCAACCGACGCCAGAAGTATTCAGCCTATTGCAAATTAAACTGCCCATTACAAATGCCCCCTTTCACTTGCCTTTTAATGGCATACCATGTACCATCATTACTGTTTGTACGTTCTCCACTGTCTATGTGCCCGAACTGTAAGGAGTTTTCAATAGCAAACTGCTTGAACTGTTCATCTTCACCACAATTATAAGATTGCCAACATTCTGATGTGATCGTGCTGCCAGGCAAAATGAACGACTTTATAATATTCAAGAAGGTGTCCTTATCCTTATTTTCAACCACTTGCAAAAATATTCGATTTGTTTCCCATTCTATGCCGCCAAATACCCATCTTCCCTTCACCCGGCCATGTCTGTTCAACTTTGGTTCGCCTAACTTGGTTACCTCAATCTCTACCAAAACATTTTCACCACCAATCATACAACTTTCAACCTCAAGGATATCCAGACATAATTCACGACAGAAGCCTTTCCATTCAACCACAGTAGCACAAGACAATTTTAAATCTTTCATAATAAATTTATTAGGCAATTTATGAAACCAATAATATGTCATCATTAATATAGTGCAAATGGTTAATCTACTTTCATCGAAAAAAGAATCCTTTCTAACTGATACACACACGGAATGTACACCTCCTTTCTTGCGACGTAGCCAAGTGTGTCCATCAGATCCATTTCTTTTAATCACCAATTTCATATTTTCATCACAAACTCTGCACTTACGGTCAGAAGCAATCAACCCCGTACTCATGCACCAATCCAACAAATTCTTCTCTCCCTGATATTCTAATATAAAGAAAAAAGAAGAACATAATTTGTCCATGTTGGCGACTAAGGAACACAGCAGGTAGCAGATACCTGGAATTGATGAATACAAAACGTCGAATCAAATAGTAAAATCGTTATGGGTCAAAAATAATTAATTTTAATGAGATGTTTGTACGGCAACTGGCCATTGCCGTACAAACATCTCATTGTAATTTTAAGTCCTCACGATTTGAATATCTTCAAAATTAATTGACTATAATTAATACCTATAATAGAACTTCAATTTGGCTTCTCAGCCTTTTACTCTCCACGTCTACAACAATCTCTTAACCCAGATCTTTGTGAAACGACTTACTAAGAAACACAAAAATCTGCTAACAGCATTTCTTCACTCACAAAATGACTAATACCGTGAAGTAAATGGTGATGAATATTTAATCCCTTATTACTAAAGAAAAATTAAAAAAAAAAAAAGAAGATATATTGAAATAAATATAAAACAGCTGGTGTGAAAGATTCAAACGAGTTCCTCTTACTGCAATTATAATCTTTCAACTGTATATTATTGTAGCACTGATGATGATTCGGCTTGACCATAGGCCGAAAAAATTGCTTGATTTTCTGTACTTGACTTTCCAACCCTCAAAAACAAAAAAACATTAAATATACCGTTTAGTTATTAATGAAGCTTACAGAAAAACATTAAAACCGTGTAGCGAAACATTGAAAATAGTATTCGGTCCGTAGCACTTCCATTTAACGGATTTTCGACCGAAACCTCGTATCGAACCCATGCGGTAATATCTAGATTTAAGATTCCTGGAACTTTTACAGTTTACCAAGTATTTTTGCAAATATTCGGGAATGTTTTACATATACACACCTCTTACAGTGAGTAAAAGGAAGTAAATACATACTCAAATGAGAAAGTATACTCAAAATAGTGTTAAATTCAATTTAAAAAATACAGTTAAGTAATTTATATTTGTTTATTTGGTGTTTCTGCCAACTTATTATAATATATAAATTTAATTAATATTATTACAAATAACAAAAAAAAAATACATTCATAACGTTTCTTTTCTTTAACTATATAAAAATTCAGCCTTATTTACAAAATATTAATAATAATAATTAATAACAAATGTTGTATTTTGAATAATATACAAAAAACATACATATCGCGGCTTGGCCCCATAAAATTATGAAAATATAATATTTATTAGTTTTATAAAATATTTTCATATTATTTATTTATAAATATTATCTTTAATTCTACATTTATTTCGACAATTTAATTGCATAAATGTTTTTTTTTTGTTTCTTGCCCAACATTAGTGTATATTAAATAAAATATAGGAACCATACAGTAACCTCTCTCAATAATAGAAGATACACATTTATATAAGAATTTTCAAAAATTGTGCGTTTTATATAATATGTTTGAATACATTCAGGAACTTCTTATACTGTGGCAGTTTTACTTAAATATGTTCAAGCAGCTGAGATGTATAGAATGTTTCATGAGCTAGGTAATTCTGGGATCTAGCGCATCAATTAAACTTTTTTTCTTAAATTTTGCAGGATAAATCAAATACAAAGAGAATGTTTGAACTATCAGCGTGATGTCATCGTTATGTGATATGTCATAGTTATTTATTAATGGGAACTCATATTACTAATTGCATTAAGGTCAAAAAATATATTATCTTTAGCAAACATTATGTTGTTTTAAATGATTATTACATTAAAGAGGTATGTAAACAAACTTTTAAGTTAAGTAAATTTTTATATCCTTTTCTTTTTTTCATATAAAAAAATAATTCTATTGAATCTATTATCTAAAGAAGGCGATATTTTCATCAACAATTGCTTCCTATCTACAGTAACTGGTGAAGAGAGGCATTAAGTGTAGCCACATGAATAATCTCTGCGTTTTTCTGTTTTTTATTTAATGGATTTGTTATTTTGTGGATATCGATGCGGCCGGTAATAAATTCATATTAGAATACAGTGTAGGCATTTTGATCTCTGTTATCACTGTAAGTACTACATTATTGTTTACAACTGAAAAACAATTTGATGAAGTCCTGATGTTTTAGTGAACTGTAAGTTTCAAAAAATAAAATATATTCTAACAAAATATGTATAAACACTGAAATTTGTTATTATTAATATCTTCATGCATTTTTACAATGTTTATTGCCTTCTTCTCTATAACCTTCTCATTTATTGCACTTTTTGTTTTGAGTTATTTACAGTGTTCATGTATATTTAGATTAAAAAAGTATTTTTTACTTTCATCATTTATTCTGTATAACACATCTTTTTTTATGCTGTATAAAGAATTTCTATAATTGGGCACTTAATATGTGGAATGCATAATTTATTTATATAAATGTGGTCCAAAGTGTGAGGAAAGAAGAGGAAATAAACAAACAACTTCTTTGTTGTAAAACATTATGGAAATGCTTACTATTATTATACAAGTATATGTATTCCATTACGAATACATATTTTATATTATATCACATTATTAAATGAGAGATCTCAATAAATTAATCTCGCTGATTAACTAAAAAACAAAAACAATGCAAAAAATAATTTAAAAATTAAAATTGGTTTAATTTATTGATTTTTTTTTTGTTCTCACATTCTTTTTAAGGATTGGTGCGCAGATCAAGTGATGGTCGCAGTGGAAGACAACTTTCTACCCAGAAATTTGGCTTTTCTATCATCCTCTGCCATAATGTCACCTCATTGCCACTCGCGTCCATCCAATCAACTAGTTTACCTTGATGTTTACCTGTAAAAAAAATTATCACAAGTTAATATTGAGAATAATTTCATTGGATGTGAATTAGTGACCGGGTGGAGTTGACTGTTTGTTAGTGGGAATAACGCCGTATCCAACGTGATCTAAAAGATTGATTGTGGATCCTTCAAGTCTTATTTCGGGAGTTTTAAGGCTGTCAGTGTCAAATGCTGTTCATGCAGTACTGCTTTAAATTTATCTCCCACTCACCTGTACCAGTGTTCAATCTAACTCCACCAAGGAATTCATTGCTGGCCAATCTATCATGATCCCAGATAGTTAATTCTAAACTGCGTTCAGACAGTTCATCCAAAGATATATTGTGATAGGTAAAGGTGTGATGCCATGATGGATTACAAGTTTTACGTATTACTGGTGCTTTCTGTTTAGAAGATCTACCTTTGTCTGGTAACAAGTAGCTGGAAAATTTTCGTATTTTATTATTTAGAAACATTTAAATATTACAAAAAAAAAAAATTATACAATGTATTTCTCACGGTTATAATGGAGAGAATTTTTATTGCATTCACACTTCAAAATGAATGAAATTAAATAATTCGATGAGAATATTTTATACGCGACTATTTTGTACGGGAACTTGTGTCTTATGAAAAATGTTTGAACCGATGGATCACCCTACAGAAGGAAACAGAACCTACTATTAAATAATTTTCCTCACAAATTATTCCAATAAACATGATATATCTACATGTGATAAAGTAATAAACGAAGTGTAAGGAATCTTTGTAGCTGTGTTGTTGAGAAAATTGGATCAAAACTGAATATAAACCATTTAGTTGAGCCGCAGTATCACAACATTAAAGATTTTTGATATTATAAAGCTTAGGTTTCCAAATTGGAAGAAAAATCGATTAACCGAAAATGCTTAATAAGCTTCTCGAGTTTTTAGGAGGGGGGATTCTCGAAAACGCTACGATTTTCTTTAAACTTCGAATACTAGCTAAATAGATATAAACCTAATTTCATTTGGTATTTTATCCGTCGTAGCATGTAATTTATATTGACGGTTTCGGATTTTCATCCAGCGTCAGAGCAAATTCACCAAGTTCGTGCAGAGAATTCACTTCAACGTAATGTTTCTGGTACACTCACACTTGTTGGTTACACTCACCCTCTAATTGAAAACTAACAAGTGTGAGTGTAACAGAACATTAAGTTGACAAAGGGAAACAGTAAGTTTGTGTAGTGAACTCTCTACACAAACTTGGTGTATTTGTTCTGACGATAGATGAAATCAGAAACCGGTCAGGAACAAGATAAATATGCATGCTATGTCGGATGAAATACCAGATGTTATTCAATTTTGCGGACCCATCCACATATTCAACTAATCTCATTTATTTTAAACATTTTTTTGGGGCAAATTTATTTAAGGAGATTAGGGGAATCTGTGACGAGTGATTGGGGTGTGATGTAAGAGCTATTTTCTAAATACAATGTGATCACATTCAGTTATACTGCTTTGACTGTGAACCAACTTGTATCTCCACTATCATATAAAGTAAGAGAAAACGGTGAGAATGTTTTACACGCGATTTTTATTTCGTACGGGAACTTCAAAACACATGTAATTTGAGATGAAAATTCAATTTTGAAAATGTTATCAGTGATTATTTAAAAAAAATAATAATAAACAGTTTGCAGTGTACTGCGACCAATGAGGACCGCCAAATCTAGTTTTAAACATTATTAAGATCATCACAGTAAGTTGAATATCAGAAAGTTTGGAGAATTGCAACTAGAGAAAGTCTCAACCAAAATTTTAATGGACTTATTTTTAACATCTTTCATGGAGAAAAAAAATAGTTATGAACTTACCTTTTACAAAAAGGATCTGAAGTACCATTACTTTTAACAGCTGGTAAATTTTTAGCCTCCTTGATCAAAACATAAAGACAACCTTTTGAAGGTCGCTTCTTTGTCTGAGAGTTTTCATCGGGAGTTTCGTATTTCAGACCAACCATGAGTTCACCTCGACAGTTCAATTCTTCCACCATTTCCGACTGCAAACATATAATACAATACTTTAAGACTGAAACTGTTTTTGGAAAGAATTAATTATGTATAATGTATATCTCATGTACTAAATACAAAACTGGCTTAAAAAGAAAACTTATAGAAACAATTAAATACTAACCCTTTCTTGTAAGGTGTAAAATTTATAATTAGGATCATCAAATACTTTATTCTCTAATGGCATAAGTACTTCGCCCAAAAAGTCGTTTCTTCCAAACATATCCGAATGCCATACACTAAGCCATAAGGTTCTATGTTCTAAACCTTCCAGACTCACCTGGAACTGAAAATAAATTTTATTAACGGTCAAATAATAGAAATGAGGCAGTGATATTAAAATAACTATGGAAAATTGTCGTATTCCAGTTTAAAATTGTACGCAATTGAACATTGTAGTAAAAATAAAAGAAAGGATGGGAAAGATAGTTCCATGCTTTAAACAAAAGTTTCCTTGGAAGATAAGAAATGGCGAAGAGAAGTAAACTGGCTGTTTTACAAAAAACGTTTTCATTCCGACCCTTACATATTCAAGCCGTCGAAATAAGGTACCTCAGGAAAACTAAGGGACAAAATAAGGAAGGGCGTATTTCCTGTACGTGAAAAAGAAGACCCCTAAAGAAGGATTTGGGGACAAAAAATTGAGCACGGCTTTAAAGACCGAGATTTTGATCGGAAACAAAGACGAGAGTTGACAAGGGCCAGGATGAAATGGAACAAAAGCTCTATTAATGGCCTCCACATTGTAAACAGGGAGGAAGGTGAAGAAGAAGAATTAATTTATTAGAGTTTTTGTATTATATTTAATAACAAAAGTTTATAACTGTTAGGTAGCAAATCATATAAACTGAATTGTGCAAAGGACCATAGCTGTTGTGCACCTTAAAAAAATCCAGAAAAAAAAAATATATAAACTAAAACCTTAAAAAAATATAATTGAGGGGGTAATATTTGGACAATTACATGATGTGCCAACTTCCAATTTGGCTATCTTCCAATAAAAGCCACTCTGTTCGACCACACGTTAGGGACCAATGCATGGATTGGGTTTTAGGCTGGAATACTCGAAGGGAAGCCAAGATATCTTGTGACTAATGGGTTAGTTAGTTGCTAGTCCACTGGCTTCTACATTTCAAAAAATTTCATGCAAAAATAATAACAAAAGGGTAATGTTCTACTTTGCATGCAATGGTCACGTGAAAAGTAATGAATACTGTCTTTAAACCAGAGTACAAGCATATACTGATATCCTGACATCATTACCAATTACCAAAGATAATTCACTCTAAAGAGACCGACTTCCAGTTTGTAATTCATAAAGTATTGTTTTAGCTGGAACCATAAAACTTACAGGGTCTCCCTTGTACGTTTTAACCGTGAATTAACATACAAAAAAAGTATAGAAAAATACATAAATCTTGTATTTTGTTTTCAATATGTGCAGATATTTAATTAGTTTGCTACAAGATAAATAGCACAACCAAATCTTGAAAACGTAATACCAGCTTGTTTATAAGTGGAGACGCGGTTTATAGCTAATTAAATATGAGAAGAATAGGTTATAGTTTCCCAATCATGAAGGCTGTGGGAATTCTTCATGTGTTTTTGTTTACTTGTAGTGTATACTCAACTACGTGAGGTATTGTTGATTTTCTACACCAAGGATAATTGTTTTATAACTAGAATAAGTTATACAGTATTTCTTACTCAAATTGTATATTATATTGTTAAATGAAAATTAAAATACATACAAAAAACTAACTTACCTTAAGTACTTCATCGAATATTGGATTCAATGTATGTTTCTTTACTCGAGTCTTTCGTTTTCCAGATTTTGACTTGTCTGGTAGCAAGTAGACCTTTACATACCTGATAACAGTAAAATTTACTTTTATTCGGTAGGTTTTGTTTAATTCAATCTTTAATGGTATAAGTTAAAAAAAAAAAAAAAATCAATGATACTTCTATTAAATTAGTGAGCATTATATAAACAGTAGGGAAGTTCAACAACAACAAAAAAAAATCTGCTGTGAAACACTCACGCGACTTTCTCTTACTGCAGTTTACAAGGTTTAAGTGACAAATTTTATTCCAACTTATAATTTTTTACTAAATGTTGGCTTGTCTTCAATTTTATATCAATTGGAGAATTTAATCTTAATAAAAGTGTCTTTTTTGAGGAAATCTTTACACTCCCATCCCCCCAAAACTCTTTAAATGAACTTTCTCGGAAAAAAGTTTCTAACAAAAGTGACAGGTATCTATAGTGGGTGTAAAAAATTTAATAAAATCGTCCGGTGTTGGGGGGGGGGGGATAAAATCGTAGAAAACTGAAATGACTTGAGTAATGACGCACATCCGGTCAACAGAATTTCTTCAAACTTGAAATACTGGCAACATATTTAATTCTATTTAATATTATTCAGATGATAAAATTATTTTATTTAATAAATTAAAATAACATTTGGAGCAAAACAACTCCCTACCCCTCCCCAAAAAGCTCCAATAAGTGAATTTCCCTTGAGGTTACAAACAAATGTTGTTTATTTTTGTATGTGTAGTTAATAAGTCAAGTTTTAAAAAAATCGTGGAGCTGTTTTAGGGAGATCGCAAAAATAAAACTGAAAAATCCATTCAATAAAGTGGTATTTCCAATTGACAGATGAGTTGCTGTCGGATTCCTTGGTAGTACCCACATGAATGTCAATTTTGAACTTTCTGGGATTTTTTTCATTTTTGAGCTGGGCTGTTTACATATTTTTATATGTAACACACTCGCACACACAGCCCATTTAATAAAAACCACTTTTTTTCATTCAGGGGACCTCAAAACGAGAATATCCGGTGAAGACTCGGGATCGATAATTTGACCCGATTACAATACTTCCTGTAGCAGCACAGTTAGAGATGTAAAAACGGCAAACTCCATTCAATCTGAAAATATTCGATTCCGATTACTCGATTTTGACCAAAACCTCCTTATTGTCCTTACCCTTTGTAACATAAATCAAACGTCAAATTTGAAGTTACGGCAATTTTTTGTTTTTGAGACACACACTTTCACCACTTCTTTCACATTCAAGAAATAGTTTTCTGAACTCTTATTAGCGATGGAAACTCAATTACATCTGACACGATCGCGATATTTCCTCCTATGACAGCAGCATCAGAATGTAAAATAAAAGATTGCAAACTTATGGAAAAACTGGTGGCCGTAATTTACTGTGTTTGTTAGGTGGGAACCAAAACCATTTATTTATTAATGGCTGTTTAATTAATTAAAACATACATTAGTGAAAGATCATTTTAATTAGAAGTTCATGGTTGTGCCTTAAAGCCAAGAAGTTAGTGATGATAGTTCAAAATGACATAACTACTGAAATATAATTTCTTTTTTTTTTGTGTAGAGACCAATTATTTGTTAATCTACCAACAGATATTTGCTGATCTCATATTGACTGGGTGTTACAGTTAACATGGCCGCCTCCCTCAACTATTTGCATACATTACCCTTTTCCAAATTAAGTCAACCAGTTCTGTTACTTTTGCCACTTTTTGCCAAATATTATTTATATTGTATCATTTTTTTTTTTTAAATACGATATAAGTTTATATCCAAACTGCTGTGACTTTTAATTTAGATATATTAGAGTAGTGTTAATGTGCAAGAGTACTACTAACTACTGCCACCTGGTGAGCGAATTCAACTACTGGGTTATCAAATATGAAATGTCCATTTTTATTAAGTATTATTAAACATATTATTACGACAAAATAGTTGTACTTCTTCAAAATAATTTCCATCGCTGCCTTACATATTGTTGCTAATACAAGATATCGGATCGAAAATTCCTAGTCCCCCTCCGGGTTGATGAATATTCTAAAACTGCTGGTAAGAGTAAGTGTTGCGATTGTATCAAATTTCGAAATAAAAGTTTTCACCGAAAATACATGTTTTGAGATACCCTGAGTTTGCAAAAGGGTTTTTAGAAAATGCTCCCTTCCTGTTTCTGTATCTTCGAACTCCGAATGTGTGTGTGTATGCTAAGAGTAAGTCAGTTCCGATTTACTAAATACATTTTTCAGTTTTTCTTGCTTTTATCGTTAATAAATACAATAATTTTGTCTAATCTACTTTTACTATCGCTTTTGTGAAATTGATTTTGTCTTTTCCTTTTATATTGCTTTTGACTTTTACCTGAAACTTTTTCTTGTCTAGGAAAACTGATTTTAGGAACGTGCTTCTTCCTTTTCCTCGTAAAAGCCACTTCGTATACAAAGCAGTCTGCAACTTATATAACGTTAATAAAATCTAAATATGTTGCCAATCTGCTGTAATTGATAAAAATCGGTCCGGCCGGAAGTGCGACTTTACGAAAGCATTTTTTAATTTCCGTTTTTTCTCCATCCAGTCACCTAGGTTTCTATAAATTTGTAATAATAACTACAAAAATTAGAGTCCTACCAAAGTTGTTTGCAACTTTTTTTCTAAAAACTGATTTTTAAGAAGAGATGGACTTGAGGATGTCTGGAAAGTGCATTTCATAACATGGATTGTAACTACTAAACATTTAGTACAAATTTCAAGTTTAAAGAAACCTGGTCAATTAGTCTACTACAATGTCCCCTGAGGAAACCCGTCAGCAAACGAAAACAATTTTTACTTAGATGCACTTCAGATCTTTTCTGGTATAACCGCCTAGACAAGTCTTAGCTTGTTTCAGTTCTTGGAGGGTTTTTCAGAGCCGTGCTCTCTTCACTTCCTCCTCATTTGTAAGCTCTTCCCAAAGAGACTGGCCACTTATTCCACAGAAGAGTTGAGGCCCTAAAAAGGGAGATGCCGCGCACTTTCCTTGCCAAGGTGTCTGCCACTTTCCAAGCCAATATGGCCTGACACCCAGAATAGAGTGCTTCGATCTTAAAATCTTCTTCAAGAACAACTGGTTACAAAAATGAGCAGCGACCATGATTCAATTCATCCCTTTCGATTCGCATACTAATGGAATGAAAAAGTTCAACAATACTTACGGGTCAGATCTATTTCTTTTGATATCGACCGGCGCCAAATCTTTACACTGTTTCACGTGTATCTCCAGCGAGGACTGTTTGTAATTGTATTGCAATCCGAACTGGACTTCACCTTTAACAGCCACACCAATATGTCTTCCTTCGCCGGCTCCAGAATACACACTGGCTAGTGAATCACTTCGAGCCTATAAATGATACAAAATATTTAATTAAAGCATAAAATAATAGTTTCTTTTCATTTAATTTTGCATAATTGGTCAGAAAGTAAACAAACATGGCTGCACCTTTTCAATCCAATGACTAGTCATTGTTGTCAATCTAAATGATTTGAATTTATGTTACTAAATGTTCCCTCCCTATTACAAATATGCTCCCTCTTCTTTATACAAGAGATTGTTTTTCTTTGATAACTGCTTGATTTTGTGGTCACCGACTGGTTTCGGGCGTTCCATCAGGATAACTAAAAGCTCTGTAGGTGTCGTGGGCGTCCAACTTTCCATTGTGCTAGTCTTTGATATTATACTGTTTATTAAGATAACTTGAAGAATAGATTCGATAACCATAATATCGAGCAGGCCATCAGGAAGAAAGTAACTGTGATTTTTTCAAGCAGTTCGGATATAAAAAATCTGTGATATTTCAAATAAAAATGTAATATGCAATACTTCCAAATTGAATGTGTGGTAGGGTTCGCATGCTGGATAACATCTATCCGTCCTAGCATGCTTCTTTATTGTTAGTTCTGATGGATTTCGAATTCTGATCCATCGGCAGAGTAAGGAAATTCGTGTAGTGTGTAAACTTCAACTTATTATTATTGTGCCATGCAACACACTGGGTGTGATTATGACGGAAAACTAATATAAGAGATCGTTCTTTAATTGGATAGTTATGTCAAAATGCAAACAAATCGTCGGAGCCTTTTTGAGAAAACTGCAAAGATTTAGTTGTAATTGGCATTTTTAATTGACGGAGTTTGAAACATTCAAGTGAGAAATGCGGGCGAAACAATAAATGAAATATTAAGATCTGTATTTTCTGTGATTCACCGTTTTAATCTAGATGTTTTACTATATAAATTGTAAACTAATTGTACTGAACAAATTAGCCTTGAATAATTGCCTATTACAATAATGTCCTTTATAATATACCGTTAAGTGGGAAGGGTGGGGGACGAAACTTAGCTATGCAACAAATCCGTACAGAAATTTATAAATCATTCGCTAATGAGTTTCTAAATAGAACTGATATATATTTATATATTATACTCGTATACTCCCTCATGAAAAAAAAAAGGGCAAAACAGCTGTTTAAAAGGCAGCCATGTTTGTTTACATTCTGTTCAAGGAATTTTTTTTTCAAGTTTTACTAAAATACAGTTACTATATCTGAATATCTAGAAGATTAAATGAATTTTAGTCTATGATCTTCCACTAACCAAAACAATAACAATGCTATTTACAAATAACTTTTAAATAAAGACTTTACAAATTATAAAATGGGAAGCTGATTAGTTAGTGAAATCGGATAGTACGTGCTTAGGCGGAGGTAAACAGGGAACCCTTATCACTGTAACAATAAACTACTGGTTGTAAAACTGCACCACTGAACAACAATAACATCAACAATACAAACAATAAATATAAATAACAAAAAACAATTGTGCCAACATTTTTACAATTTTGCAAACAAAATTAAAATAAATATAAATACATAAACAAATATAAACATAAGGGTTTGGGCCTAAACACACACATCAATCGCACTAACAAAGTGAACAACTCACACTTTCCAAGAGATTAGTGTTTTCCTGAAAAGTCTTCCCAAATATTCGTTTTAGAAATTCCTACAAAAATATAAAAAACAAAACATAAAACTCCACGCTGAAGTATAAGATGATCTCTTCAGAAAATACTAACTACTAAAGTATGTGTCATAAAACAATTGTATAATCTAACATATCTCAAATTTTGTGTCAGATTGACACATTACCGCATTCTAAACAACTAATTTAACCTTCTTTCATTGTACTTAACGTCTATTTATCATAAATCCCCCCCCCCCAGGTGTTAATTCAAAACTTAACCATTTGTTCATTCTCATTGTCAAAGCTAATTATGATTAGATATAAGTAATTCTCTTACCTATTATTTCAAATAAATTAATATTTTGGATGTTGCCTATCTCATTTTCTTTATTGTTGAAGATATTGGCAGGGATACGGTAACGAAAATATTCTTATACCTACCTCATTCATATTTCCAAGATCTGTTTTACACTTTCCACTTTCCCACATCTCTTTACATTCAGATACAATAGAAGTTAGAATGCCACATAAATTTAACAACAATCAACAGTTTATGAAATTTAATTACTTGAATATAAACTAAATTTAGCAATTTGATTTGTTGCCAAGCTGAGACAGCTGACATTCATATCCACTCTTTAGATGTTTCGTCAAAAGAAATGAATCACAAAAAGACGGACAAATTATTTTTTGTAAAAAAACACACACACACGTCGATATTAAGAGCACGTACTTGGTACGTTTTTTATTTTACGAAGACTGGTGAATAAACCTGTTAATAGAATAGAACATGCACATTCAGAAGTCGAATTTCTTTTTAAATGATTCCTTTTATAAAAAATATTTTGTTTTAATCATGCCAGCCAGTAGGGTTGCCAGGTGAAAAATGTAAATATATATGATTAAGATTTCAAAAATATATCATTTAGGAAAGAAATATACCACTTTTTTTTTGAAAACTTTGTTAAATAAAAATCAACTTAAATATTTCAAAATTCGTCAATTTATAACAAAAATAAATGCACATACAGCTGGGGGCCATAAAATCTTAAACGTCAATGTCAGTTGATGTAGAACACCCTTCAAGTATTTGTAACCTAAATTTTTAGTTTTGTCATTTTTGACACTTGGCGAGAGCGGAACCGGCGGAATGCGTATTAAACGCGACTCTTATGAACCCATCAGCATTCACTTACTTGTTCACTGAAAATTGTGTGGCGCGAGATGAGCGCGCTAATACAAATTATTATTGTTATCGCAGTGATCGGATGAATACATTATTTTTAGACGTATATTTAGAGTCTAATATCATATATCAATAGGAACAAAATAAACTGCTGGACAAAAGTATTGCATAAAAATTCAAAATGTTTTCTTTCATGATATACATTTGTTTTTCTAAGGCTTCATTCTAAATAAACTCTGACCCAATGGAGAACAAGATAAAACCAATTCGTTTATTTTTTATAAAGAATAATCCGTTCATACCTTGTAAACGCAAATCATCCCAGTACGTCATTTCATTGCTTCTGAGTAATTTACTCTCTCTTACAAAGTTTTCTTTAGTGTTTTTGTTATCAGTTTTTTTAAAGATTGTTTTAATTTTTTAAAACATTAAATGCCTCTTGAAGGAAATTATTCTGAAGAAATAGCAGTTCGTGGGGTAACATTGCATGAAGAAGGGGTTCAGCAGTCAATTATTGCTCAGATGAACCAATCCACTGTTTCAAGAATGTTAACGCGCTACAGCGAGATACTCCCGAAGACCTGCCACGGGCCGTCCCAGAAGTACAACTCGAACAGATGAAAGATTTATTCATCTGAATGTGTTAAGGAACACGTTCGTGACTAGCAATCAATTACGTCACTTGATCGCTGTTGGACGTAATATCCATATTTCAAGTAGAACAGCCAGAAGAAGGTTAAATGAAGCAAACTTGGCTTCCAGGATATCCGCTACACACGCACAAACCCACATCTCACCAGAAAACATAGAGTACCCAGACTGCAATATTAACGAGAACATGTCAATTGGACAACAGAGGATTGGATACCTGTTTTATTCACAGATGAGTCGAGATTCACCCTACATTCTCCAGATGGAAGGATGGGAGTTTGGAGGCGTAAGGTGAAAGATATGCAGAGGCTAACATTTCTCCAAGAGTGGCTTTTGGTTATAGTGGAGGCGGTGTTATGATTTGGGGAGGCATAAGTTTTGACGGACGTACAGACTTACATATCTTGGAAAATGGGACGCTAAATGCCCGGAAGTACTTTGAAGAGGTTCTTCAGCGATATGTTGTGCCAATTCCTGAAAGAGTCGGTGATGATTTTCTATTAATGCAGGACAATGCCAGATGTCACATGCTCGAGTTGTCCTTGAGTACCTCGATGTTGGGATTCGACGTTTGGTTTCTCAACCGAAAAGTCCAGACCTAAATCCAATAGAACACCTTTGGGATACAATTGGAAGTCGGCTCAGACTTCGCCTGATTGCTCCTAGCACTCTCAGGGAGCTACTTAGAGCAGTTATTGAAGAATGGAATGAGATTTCTCAAGAGGTAATCCAAAATCTAATCTCTTCAATGCCAAGGAGGCTTGCTGCAGTTATCAGAGCAAGAGGAGGTATCACTAAATATACTGTTGAAAAAAAATGAAGAAGTGATAATAAATAAGAACCATTTTAATTTTGAATTTTACAGATTTTTTTTTTGAGCTTAACTTTTACTCTGCGTAATCAAAATCAGGTTTTTCTTAAATTTTTTGTAGTTGTTCTTTTTTAAGTTCAACAACATGAACCCATAAAAAAAAAAATACGAAAATACCTTTCAACTTCAAATTATATTTTGAAATTTTATGCAATACTTTTGTCCAGTAGTTTATTTATATCAGGGTGATATTAAATCTATTAGATCTGGGCTGGCAACCCTACCCAGCCAGCATTATTTACTTATATATTTGTCGTGACACTGCATTCTACAAATATTGATGCTTCGATCATAAGAATCGATTTTGCACTTATAGTAAACAATAAACTACAAACAGCGCGAAGACTGAAACATTGAAACTTCTTCAATTAGTTCTAACTAATAACTTCACAAATAACATAAATTTTTGACCAAAGATAAAAATAACAGCAAATAAACTCATCATCAAGGAGGGAGAAAAGTATGACGAAATAACTATAAATAAAAAATATATAAATCAAATGTTCTCAAATAAATGACGCAATAAGGAGAGTTCCCGTGGGAAATGTTAATATGGAAAGTGAACATGAATATTTACAGTATTACCAACAATAATAAAATTATTTTGTAAAAAAAGAAAATATTATTTAACTTTACTGTATTATTTAACTTTAAATAAAAAGTTTCGTAAAATGTAGAATGAAGTTAATATGGCCAGCGGTCCAGGTGCTGGTCTGCACTTACAGTGTTACCAACATTGTTTATAGTTTTCTTGCGCGCACGTCCTTCAATTGAAATATCTACTTTTTAAATAAATGTTTTTGGAACCCTTTGGTTCTAAAAGTTTAATAATTAAAAACCTGAATTGGTTAAAAACAATTATTGTTAAATAAATAAAAAACATGGTTTGAAACAGTCACACAGCTCTCTTACTGCCCTAATACAGCTTTATACCTATATAAAATACTTTCTTTAATCTTCAAACTTTGTTCATTTGTCCAAATAAATTATAGAGGTGGGGGGGGCAAAAGCCAACCTACCAACCCACGCAGATAGAGAGATTATCTACACTGTAGAAAGCGCCAATAATATCGAATAATAAATTTTAACTTCTCCGATTGCTCAGAATCACCTGAAAACAATTCTTTCGAAAATTGTTACATATATTCGAGATAGGTGCAGTTACCACACCAAGTGTAAGTAATTTATCGCCTAACCAAATATAATCGAACAGAGGTACCAACTTTTTGAAAGTTCTTAATTAATTTGATGGCTACATACCCCAAGAGCGGTGGCTCGGTGATGATTGATCAACCTGTCCACTTCCTCTTCCGCAGCTCTGCCGCCTATTGGCTCAGAACAGATACTTGCGTCATCGCAAGCTGTAACACACAACACAAATAATAATCTCATATTATTATATCTGGAGAACAATTGAAAAGGATTAGTTAAGTGAAATGTGATATTCACTGTTGAGGTAGTTAACGATGAAAGAGGAATATAATAGTGAGGTATACGATAATGTTAACTACTGGTTATCAGTATACTAGGTTGATATCAACAAGGCTTTAGCTATGAATATATTGCATGTAGCACTGTAAGTATAACTTAGACAAAGAATACTACTGTTGTAATAAAAGAGGCTGTGGTATATGAAAGATTATACGTGTAGTTAGCTGATTATTATTATACATATAGTAGTGTATCAGCTGTGGTCCTATTATACTGAGGAAATTCAAAACTTCTACCCAATATTTTGTCTTAATTGGTTTAACAAAGGTTATAATAAATATAACATATTAAATAGAACAATAACTGCATAATTAGGTTAGGTTTATTGAAATCCATATCAAAGTATATAGATTGCGAATTTCTAAATAATTTACAAATAATAAGAAGAAGAATACGCTAAATATTCAGGCGGCAACGTCCCAACTACCAATTTAGGTCTCGTGCATGGGGGACGGAAGCACTTACTTTCCCGTTAACATTTTTTAAAGGAATATAAAATTTAGCAGTTATACGCGGGACTCGAACTGGGGATCTCCCACTTACAAGTCAATGCTCATAACCATTACACCAACACCCGCCCCGCGGAAAAGCTAAAGTATTAATATTTGTAAATATCAATTTTGCTGAAAACTTGTCATCACTTAGCTCAAAGATTCTGAAAAAATATACATTTCTGCTGAAAACTCAAAATTCAGAAATTAAGATTCCAACGCAATATTTTCTCTTTATTGAATATTAAAAAGTAAAAATCTCAATGTCATACACTCACAAGAATTTCTCTTGTTACGATTTACAACAATTTTAATTGTCAAATTTTTTCAAATACGGGCGAGGGGGCACCTCTACTTTAATAAACTTATTTAGAAGGTTCCTCCTTCAGCTCCTTCCTCCCTCTCTCAGGAAACATTCCCAATTCCGGTCAACTTATTTTCTTCTATAATGGAATTTTAACATACTTAATTATCCATAATAACATATTTATATTACATAATAATATCCTTTATGTGAACAACCGTTCTTTAAACTGATACGACATTCTTCAGGAACGTCTAATTGCCTTCCCTTTCCCAAAATCCCTTTTAATATCAAATTATCCCAGGAAAATGTTTTAAATAAAAATTATAAAATTACATAAATATAATAGTAGTATCTGTAAATCGTCGAGAAAATCGCAAATATTCAAAAAGAAGTTCTAGTTTGAGTGATTCTGACAGAAATGTTGTGTGAATGTGACGGCAATATCAAGTTTTGAATTTCTGGTAATATTGTTCATTTTTTGAGTTATGCTAAAAAATTAGAAAAAAAAAAAAATTGCACCCACTCAGGGGACCTCAAAACTGTGATGACGCCTTTTTTCTAAAATTTAACACGATCGCCATAATTCATGTTACAAGTAAGAAGTAAACAAAAACTTAAAGCACGAAGATTTTTTTTCTGTTTTCCCATGATTTCCTAGAAAATAGCCATAAGGATTTAAACCTTGGGAGGCGGGGGATTTGTGGGATATATTCCAGCAGAGAGTGTTAAGAGAGTTGTGTCTTTAAGAATTCTGTTAATAAAATTTCAAAAAGAAATTAAATGTTTACAACTAAATAGTATTAAGTAATAAAAGTAGTAAAGATAGTTATTACAATACGATGTACTAGGATAGATTAATATATAAATAAGTAATTAGAGTGGCTAATCTAAGGGATTTGCAAATGTTACTGTTAATACCGTAACTGCGTCATAGTACAGCTAGCTGTATCAAGACGAAAGAGAACTTTCTCTCTATATGAAAGCAACAGTGTGGGGTGGTTTCGAAACAACAACAGCTACATATACATGCATACAACTACAGACACACATACAACTAGGTTGTTGTTGTTGTAGAGGAAACAAGTCAAGGTTTATAGAAAGTAATACACAATATTTTCTAAATATTATACACTTCTCACTTATTCGCACACCTACTACGTATTTTAATAACAAAATACCATTTCTGAAACTTTATCTCTTAAATTGTTATAATTTAATTATTTCATTTCCTCAATCTTGAGATTTATCTTCATTTTCATTTCCTATTACATCATTATATTGTATGTTGGAAGTCATAATTTTTTATTTTTTGTATTTAAAGAGAGATAACTGTTACGAAACTAGGCTATGTAGATTGTATGCTTTTTAATATATATACATACATACACATGTATGTGAAATAGGTAGCCAGCTGTACATACCCCACTATTTATATAAACTTTGTTTCCTATTCTTATCACCACTCTTTGTTTACTGGAGTGGAAATTTATTTTCAAGGTTTCTTGATAACTTGTCAAAACTAGGTCATGCCTAGGACAATATCATTGGAAAGTAATTGTAATTTTATTTATCTACTCCCTTTAATTTGTAAGGACGGTGTCAATATTTTTGAGAAATCAGTCCTGCAAGGCCCGGCTCCCCAAAAAATTTAAATTTTCCAAACAACAAAAATGTTTCAAATAAAATTGATAGGCTTTTGACTCTTTCTCTTCCTCCTGGTAAGAGAAAGTATTGCGACAGTTGCAAATTAGCCACGTACTTGCTCTTACATTAAGAGAAATTAAAAATGCCTAAAAATAATATCAATTTCGCTTTCGATTTTTTTTTAAAAATATTTCCATATTCACTTTCCGCCAGAGTAACGTACTCAAGAGTACTCAGGTGTGCCTACGATATAATAAGTAATAGAATAATAAATAGATACGGTTACTAGAGTATTTACTAGACAGCTGATACCTAGAACTTCATGGGATATATTGCTAACCAACTATTGTATACGGCTTCCCATTGGTCTAATGTTACACAATAGCTCACTGTATATTATGTTTATAAGAGTTTTTATATTAATTGAAAGGAACTGTTTGTCAGCACGTAGACAAAACATAACATTAAAGCTGCCTCACTTGTTGTCTAGGTAACCGCCAGGTTGTTATATATAACCTTCTAGGTATGGTTTCCTTCGTAATACACTTTAGTAAAACCAGTGTATATCATAAGCTATTATTAGTTAAGAGGTCACGTGACCTTAATCTTTTTTTTTACTTTCTCTAACTGTAAGAGGAACTATTGTGATCGTGTCAAATTTTATATATACTGGACTGATATATATATATATATATATATAGACCAGTATATAATAAAGATCTATTATATACTCTATGAACCAAGACTATCATTTTGCCAGTGGTTTCCGAGTTTTTTCGTAATTATCTGTACAACAATTTCAGAGATTTTCTCTAAACTTGAACGGCATTGTTTATGTAAGTGCACAATTTATTCACCATTATTTGAAACACTTTCCCAGAAAAAGTGGTTGTGCGTAGATGTTAGAGGAGTTGGGGGCGGTTCTTAAAAAAAAAATAAAAGAAAGTAAAAATATGTGCCAACACCATAGGATGAGTGAGCTTTACTACAACAACTGGTGAGAAAACACTGGAATCATATAGACGGCCGACTGATTTCCGGTCAAACCACGGGAATGTCTCATTGGGACAAATGATTACGGACTCAGTTCTACACTGGGGGGACATTGGCTGACCATTCAACTGGTGAAGTATACTCAGATTTCTCTATTACGATTATATAGGATAAATTAAATTATTTAAGGATCATGTGAATAATAGGTTAGAACAATAAGTAAAATACATAATTGGCGGCCACCGAGGGGGTGGGGGATGTAGAAATACAATGGTGAGGTACACATTAATGAACATGAAATTAAAAAGCGTGAAATAATGTATTATTAATATATGTAATTATTAGGGTGTAACTAATGTATAGGGCAGTGTCATTAACACCATGTGTTCACGCATTATCTCTGGACAGCTGTTTAAGATAAAGACCTTGTTCCTACCGAAACAAGCTGGTTGGATCAAACGTTGTGTAGATAGATACCTTGCCATAATATCATCAAAGATGTGGCTATTCATAAACTGGTGCCCACATAGTTTGCACACAAGAGGCGCGGAAACCTAAGTTTGAGCTTCCTGCGACTTTTCATTTTTGAGATATTCTTTTAACGCACACACACACATCAGACCATTCATTAAAACATATTTTTCGTATTCAGGGTACCCCAAATCATGTATTTCCGGTGAAAACTAATTTCAAAAAGTTTTCACAGTAGCAATGTTTCCTCTTAAAAGGTAAAAATGCATTAGTTACAGCTGTGACGCGACTTTTTTTTTTCTTTCTTGTAATTCACGATCAGTTCAATGTGAGCTGCAGTGTTGCCGTATAAATGACTTTAACGTACAATATGTGCAATTTAGAAGAATAACGGATGTGAAGAGACAAGATAGTGACTGTTGGAGGCTGTAGTTTGGGGGCGGAGGGCAGTAAATACACTGAAGAAGGCCGTAACCGTAGTAGTTGTATCTACTCCCCGGGCGCATTATCATCTGTCTACCTTTCTGGTTTATTTTAATAAACACTCCAACACACTGGATAGGAAATCAAGGTGATCAGAAAAAAAAGGTCAACATTCTTAAAATTAAGACCAGTTAATCATGTCCTCCGTGCTCTGCCTTCTAATTTATTTTTAGAAATAATATACTTGATATGGAATGATCGTACGCTGCGTTTTCTAAATTCTCCCATTGATAACTAAGTATATAGACGACTGAATTAAATGTCCTTTTTGTCATAATAATAATAATATGGCGGAACAGTAGCAATGTACAGTATGGTGAACAGATAATAGCATTTTAAACGCAATTGTTGCCACCCCCCACCCACACAGAATTAGGGGAATTTTCAAGGAAGAAAATGATCTTATTAAACAAGAAAAAAATGACTGGTATTTTATCCGTCGTAACATGCATATTTATTTTATTCCTATAGAAATTAATGCGACGGATCCTAACGACGGATAAAATACCAGATGTTATCCGCATTGCGGATCCATCCACATATTCAAGAAAAAATGTATTTACTAAGAGTTGACGAGTGACACAATGAAAAGACACTTCAGTGGAAAGTCTAATAAAAAAAACGTTCAGGAAAAGCACCACACCTCCAGTCGTTCCACTTTTCTTCAAACCCGGATTTTTAGCAACTTATTTAATTCTCATTAACATTAGACAGCTGGGAAACTTATACAATTTCCTGAAGTGGCACTTCATAGGGAAGTCTAACATCAGTCCAAGCTGAGAACCTCTATGAAATGAACATTACCACAAATACGTTTCCAATAAAAGTGATAGATTAGATGTCTGTATCTGGAGCTACAGGAAGTTCATAAGAAAATCGTTGGGGTAGCTACCGACCACACTGATTTCGTGCATCGATAATATGTGATACTTTTTTGCTTCCAAAAAAACGATTTTGGAGTTTCTTGGAGTGGTTTAACGTAAGGCTTTTCCATCTACTGTATAATACGTTATGCCTCATAAGGGCACTATTCCAAATTTGATAAGAGAAGTACCATATGCAAATTTGAGAAGTAGTTTTAGAGACACAGCTGCCAGTGTATCTACACCAGGTTTTATAACTAAAAATATATTTAATATGATCGTAAAATGGGCCACCAAAAATTTGAGAACCATGTTGAAATTGATACTAATTTTTACTTCTTGAACATTAAGAACAGTTACAAGAAATATAATAAAATGGAAAAAAGGACTTAGAAGTAGGAGGTTAATTTATTTAAAAAGCTATTGTTCGTGCTTGGATACATTTCACTAAACCTGAACAGTGGGAGGAAGGTTATAAGAACCAAGAAAGCTGTGCCTTAATTAAAACAAAAACAAAAAAAAACTTTTTGAACAGCTGTTTAGAGATTTAACCTTGATTAAAGAGGTTTTTTTTTTTTTAGATAAGTGACAGTACGATAATTTTGGGCAATTTTTCCTATATGCTAGTGATTATAAGAAACATTACTTTAACCTTCCACGTTGGTTTTCTAAGCACAATATGTTTAAATGTTTATACAATTTGACCTTATTACGATGTCAGACGACACTGTGACTGTTGTAAGAGGAGATATTGTGATCATAAGTTTTAGAAATAAATTGAGTTTTCTTCGGATACAAATATGAAAGCAAATATTATACATATGATTAAGTAAGACCGGAAGGCTGTGGGAAACAAAACAAAAATCTCACACACAACTTTCTCTTACTCCAGTGTTCAAAACTGTAATTGACTAACTTTATAGTAAGTATACCAAATTTAGTGAAATTCGTCGGTACTTTTATGCAGAAAAATACAAAAATCTGAAAAAACCACTGTTCAGTAAACGCACTTCTGGTTTACTAATCTTGAAACTCGGAATTTTGCCAATCTATATTTCAAATTAATTTTGTTTGGATGGTAGAATTGTATCATCAACTAAGATAGCACTTTGGAGGCAAACACATCCCTCTCCCTCCCCCAAAGGCCCCCTTAGATAATTTTACCCGGAGAAATGTTTCAAATAAAAGTTTTACAAGTAGCTCTTTATATGGGTACTTAACATTCTTACTTTAAAGAAAATGGTTGCTGCCGTTTTAGAGAAAATTGCAGAAAACTGAAAAATACTTTACAGTAAAAACGCCGTTCCGGTCATCCGATTTTTTCAAACTCGGAATTTCAACAACATATTTAATTCTAATTAATATTATTTAGATGATAGAATTGTGTAATAAACTGAAACAGCACTTTAGCAGACAGAATCCCACGTCTCCCCCCAACCCCTTAAATGAATTTTGCCAGAGAAATGTTTCAAACAAAAATTGTAGATCATTGTATGAGTAGTTGATATTACATGTTTAAAGAAAATAATTGGAGCTATTTTTGAGAAACTTGCAAAAAAGTGGAAAATCATTCAGTAAAGTGGTACTTCCGCTTGAGGAATTTTGACAGATAACGAAATATCGAATCCCACGGTGATACCTAATAGGAATATCAAGTTTGAACTTTATGAGATTTTTCGTTTTTGAGCTATGCTATATACATACATACATATATAATACACACAGACACTGCTAAAAACCATTTTTTTGGACTCACGAGGCTTCAAAACGGATATTTCCGGTGAAAACTCGGTATCAAAAATTTGACACGCTTTCACGCTTACTAGGACTAAGAGAAAGTAATATATTATATATATAAAGAAAAATAAATAAAACAGTTGTGAAGTTTTTTGAAAAGAAAATGTTCGAGTGCGGTTAATGTGTTCAACTTGATTAATTAAGGAATAAGCTTGGACTGGGTTTGGCCTAATGTTTGTTAAATTAACTTTGTTGTGGAACTTTTGATAAATACAAGAATAAATAAATTCCAGATTAAATTCTTAAGTGTTTTAATTGTCCAAGAATCTACCTTAGACGCTAGCGAATGTTTCAAAATACCATTACCTAAGGAACCAAAATATCTCCAAACAATAAACACCATAGGAAGCACAAATATGACATTCGGTTTAGGAACCACCATGAAGATTTCCGTCCACCGGACATGCAACTTTACTGAATAGTTGATTATATGATTTCTGGCGATTTGTTCAAATACAGTTACAAATACAAGTAAGAGGATTTCTATATCTAGACAATGTCCGACCAAGTTTAAAGAGAATCGTTGAATCCGTTTTTGATGGATTTTGACTGAAACCTTCCATCAAATGTTGCGGTAGTATCTACTACTTTTTCTCACACAAACACACATACACACACACACACAGACCATTCGCTAAAACAATTTTTTCGTACTCAGGGC
>JAAEAF010009573.1:0-39912 GCA_011037195.1 Triatoma infestans
AATGTACATAATGTATACGTATATGTACTTTTTTTTTTACCAACTTTATATGAAATATATTTGGCACAATTAGCTGCTTGCTACAAAACAGTAACATTTGCTTTATCTAAAGGAATTTATTAGAATAATATAAATATCAAAAACAAAGTACCGACCTGATGCGACTTTCGTATTCATACACACTACATATACTCATTCATTCTCTAATAATTGTTTACTATTTCATCTCTAAAGGTATTCATTAGTCAAATTATATTCAGTTTAATGTTTTCTATCATTTTTGGTGGGTCCAATTTAAATTTAAAAGGGAAAATAGGAAGAGGGGTAAAGAAACGAGAAGTGAAATTCGTAAAATCATAATTGAAAATTGGAAAAGAGGAAAAAGTTTACGTGAAATTAGAAAATTAATAAATAGAAGCCATGCTACAGTACAAAGTATCATTAACCGGTACAGAAATGAAAACAGAATTGAAAATAAGGCAAGAAATTTAAGTAGAAGGTTGCTCAGCGATTATGATGAACGATTCCTTGTAAGAAAAGTGAAAGAAAATCCTGAAATAAGTGCCCCAAGCTTAGCTGTGGAGATGAGTTTTAGGTTGGGAAGGAATATTAATCCTGTGACTGTTCTTCGTAGAGCCCTCAAAAGAAATCGTTTTTTTCCAGGACAGCAAGGAAGAAACCGTTTGTAAATAAAAAAACACGGGATCCAAAATACAAATCAATTTAAGGAGAAAGTAATTGAAGAATGGTAATTGAAAAATTTTACAGTTTCCATCAGATTGTAAAATGTTAATTTTAGTTTCGTCTTTAAATAAAACTGAAGATTTCTGTAAGTATAAGCGAATTGAATCCTGTTTTTTATTTTTTTATTTACAAAAGGTTTCTTCCTTGATGTCCTGGAAAAAAACGAATTTCTTTTGAGGGCTCTACCAACAGTCACAGGATTAATATTCCTTCCCAACCTAAAACTCATCTCCACAGCTAAGCTTGGGGCACTTATTTCAGGATTTTCTTACTAGGAATCGCTCATCATAATCACTGAGCAACCTTTTATTTAAATTTCTTGCCTTATTTTCAATTCTGTTTTCATTTCTGTACCGGTTAATAATCCTTTGTACTGTAGCATGGCTTCTATTTATTAATTTTCCAATTTCACGCAAACTTTTTCCTCTTTTCCAATTTTCAATTATGATTTTACGAATTTCACTACTCGTGCCTTTACCTCTTCCCATTTTCACTTTTAAATTTAAATTAGACCCACCAAAAATGATAGAAAACATTAAACTGAATGTAATTTGACCAATATCTTTAGAGATGAAATAGTAAACAATTATTAGAGAATGAATGAGTATATGTAGTGTGTATGAATACGAAAGTCGCATCAGGTTGGTCCTTTGTTTTTGATATTTTTATTAATCTAATAAATTCCTTTGGATAAAGCAAATGTTACTGTTTTATAGCAAGCAGCTAATTGTGCCAAATATATTTCATGTAAAGTTGGTAAAAAAGAAGTACATATACGTATACATTATACACATTATGTACATTATGACTACTGTATGAATATGACTGTCACTAACTGTATATATCCATGATGTTTGCGAAAAATATATATTCAACTATATGTTCTTTATTTTGGCAATAGCAAGCGTGAACAGAGAGGTTAAAATCATGGATTTACGATTAGCGAGCAAGCCTGCTCAAGACATACATACGCTAGAGACCTCCCCGCTTAGGGCTTCATCTTCAAGGAGAGAGTATACCATGCAAACAAACAAAATTGGCTAATAGCCCAAGAATGCTGTAATATTTATACATAATTCTAAAACATCAGAGACATCCGTGGTAGCCTGCTTCATTTTGTGGTCATCGACCTGTTTCGGACGTTCGCCCATCTTCAGGATGCGTTTTTCAGACAGTGTGACAACACAGACTACTTGCACAGAGCAAATTCAGTTTAAACACTGACTGGTGTTTTTATTTGTATTTAAAAGTAAACTCTTAAACTAGGTCAAGGGGTATGGTGATGGTAACTGGGTGGGAAAAGGAACACGTGTTTGGGTTGTTAAAGGGCAAATTTTCCTTAAACCGAAATCAACACGTGGGAGTCTAATTTTAAAACTCTGTTGTTGGAGGGAGATTCACTTTACAACTAATTAAAATAAATATAAATTTAAAATTAAATTTAATAACGATTTAAACTAACATAATTAAAAATTGAGCAATTAGAATAATAAAAATTAAAATAACAATTAAAATAATTAAAACAAACAACCAGGTTGTTTGATGACACTAAATATATTTTGTATTTCACCCTTCACAATTCACCTACGCCATCCACGCATGCATGTATACCTAAATATGTTTTTTTATAATTAAGTTTTTTATTATGCATTCCGCTCAACATATCACCTTTTTACACAACATTCACATAAATCATACATCATCCAAGTACGCACGCATACTTATATATATATAAATCTAGCAGATTTAAAACTAAACTAAAACTAAAATCTGTTTAAGAACTATTTGGTCCATGTATACTATTTGTACTGGTAATTGCAGAAAAATCATACATCATCCAAGTACGCACGCATACTTATATATATATAAATCTAGCAGATTTAAAACTAAACTAAAACTAAAATCTGTTTAAGAACTATTTGGTCCATGTATACTATTTGTACTGGTAATTGCGTTTCTATTGCTATTGTGGGAAGAGTGTTTTGAATAATGGATCACTGGCAAATTTTGTCTGTTCGTTTATTAAGTTTTTTGTCTTGTGTTTATATATTTCGAGTTGTTTTATTATGTCAAGTCGTCGTCCTTTATGGCCAGTATGTATTAGTTTCATCGTGGTAGTGATGTCATCGGGTTTGTGTTTAGGTGATTGGCATAATTTGAATCAACTTTGTTCAATTTTACTTTAATTCTAAAATTTATGAAAAACCGCATCTACAAAAATGAGATATTTAGATAGTTAAAGAGTCATCTAATTTTCCAATTTTCATTCTTAAGAAATCATGAAAATGCCTTTTATTTAAGAAAAATAAACGTAAACGCCTATTTAGATAGTGAAATGATATATAAAGCTGTAAAATATTTGTATGCACTAATTCTAAAAGGTTAATTAATTTTCCCAAACGTAGCAAGATGGGTGAAGAAAGAAATCCTTTATGGATCCTTACTTACTTGTCAGCAGTATCAGCTTCGCCTATATTCCAGTACTGGCCAGACATAACATTTACAGGCTATCTTGATTAGCACCCCACTTTGTTCACGTCAGCCTTTTAAGCAGACTCAATCTTTTCTGGCCCTTCTTAGAGATCTCCTCCAACTGGTATCTAGCTTGTCTTCCTGATAAGTACGATGGATACTTTTTCCATCATATTGTAATTGTACTTCCTGTTTTTTTTGTAGAAGAATCCAGAAGAATAACTGGAACCTGGTTGTGTCGACATTAACTATCATTTCGTTGTCGTTCACCCATTCATGTAACTTTGCCAACGCAAGGTAGATGATGAGGTAGATAAGAAATAGAGGTGAAATATAAGGATCTGATGAAATCTACTTCTTCCGACTTACCCCTCTGGCTAGTAAGTTATCGACGACTTTGATGACTAAGGCATCTAAGACGACTTTGGCAGTTCAATTTTGCTAACTCAGTTGAAAAAAATAATTTTTGTGTCTCTTCGTCTACAGGAGAGGGGGGTGGAAGAGTACACAGGAAAGTGGTTAAGTCTACAGGTGAGGGGTAGATTAGATTAGAAGCGGGGGGGGCCTTATTCCACTGCGACCTCAACAGGTGAGGGGTAACAGGAAACAACCGAAGAGTAGGAGGAATTTGTTCCGGTCTGTGGTCAAGGAGTGGGGAGAGCGACTTCCGTTCCTGGAGTATACTAGTATTTCGAGACTAATTACTATACTAATATTACATTTTACTTCTTTCTGTTTGAACTAATGCTTACGGATCAACCATGTGTACTGATTTCTAAAACAATTTTTTATAGTTTACTAAAACTATATAATTAAATATATAATTTAATTATATAATTAAAACTAGTTTAATATTTAATTAAATTTGAAGTGATATAAATGTTGCATCAAAGTTCGCCATTAAACCATTATAATAATCTTTCAGGTTTCCGCGACCATTGTCGTATAAAACCGCTACGTCTTCGGGGTAAGAACATGTTGGTTATAAACCGACGTTTCGCCATATTACTATTGGTATTGGCTTCTTTAGGTTAGCGTCGCTTCAATGCTAAAACAACATTAACAAGAAGTTTTGTAGAGCTGGAGCTTAGTTTCCCCCTCCATTTTGTAAATGGCTGTTGGTATTGGGCAGGGCTTAATTTTCTATCCCATGCGTATGATTGGCTGTTGGATGACGAGGTCTTGACTTCCCCTCCCATTGCCTCGTTAATGTTGGTTGCCGCCTTGTTTTCCTCAGGAAAACCGTTAAATATTTTTTTCTTTCTTTTCTTCATTAGAGAATTTTTATCATTTTTGTGATGTATCTCATTTGTTCGCTAATCTAAATTTTTAGCCCATAAAGTAGCGGGTTTCTTCAAATTGTCGCTTTTTTATTTGGCGCATCACTACTGTAGTTATAGCGCCTTGTTGCTTGTTATTTTCTTTTATAATAACCAGATTATTTTCTGAACTATTCCAGCTTAACTTAAGTTTACCTTAATATTACTATTTTATAACTTAGATATAACATGAAGTACAAATAGAAGTTGAAGTTTTGACAGACAAAACAGTATATTTTATTGTTGTCCTAAAAATGGAAGTTATTCTCTATGTTTTAGTGATGTTGAATGTATATTTTGGTAGCCATGTAGTATCCAAAGTACATTGAATGTTTTATATTGGCTTTTATATTAAACAATTGGGCACAAAATTGCTTATTTTCTATAAATTACCAATTGTTAATAAGATAGGTTAATTTAATCTCACTTTAATATTCACTTGGTTCTCCAAGTACTGTTGACTGCACTCAGATAATCATGAATCAAGGATTCTGGATCAGAAAAAAATTACTATGTCCTTGAGATCTTCTTACCGATCCCTTTTATAATTGAATCAAGAAGACTGTGCACAAGTCATTTGCGTAAAGACCCACGCGCAGACAACTGATGGAGAAGTCCCCAGTACCAGAATCTTCTATGATTAGTATAGACTCAATTAAGAAAATAGATTATTGCTTCAGATTAATATTGGCCACAAGATAAACAAACAAAAACCACAGATTTATTATCAAATTATTATTTCAAAAAAACATTACACAATTCTAAAAAGAATAAAGATATTTACATAATAATTTCAGTAATGAGACAGATGACATTTGAATATTTACATTTACAAATATTATAATATTTTGGCATATAATATATTTAACTCCCCCAAACTTAAAATTTTACAAAATAATAAGAAATCATGAGAAAAATTAAAAGAATAAAAATAATAATCGAGTGAAAACAAATGTTAAAAGTAACAAAATTTTTTTTTAATAGAAACAAGTAAAAATGTACACTTTTTTTCTTTTTCACTTTAACAAGTATACTGAAAACATAACTTCATAGTAAATGGGGGGGGGGGGATATAAAAATAGAGAATGAGAAAAGAAAAACTGATTCTTGATTTATTGATAAGATCAGCAAACACATAATCCTGATTAGGAGAATTTTTTTTTTTTAATGTAAATATATTATTTGTTAGAAATATCAAGTCATCGGTGGTTGTGCATCCACCGTTCAATTATCTTGGACTTCTGTTCTTGTTGTCGGCGCTGCTGTTGCTACTTCTCCTTAAAACCAGATAGTTGGGTCGTAGTCTGAAAAGTCGTAGTCATCATCTTCATCAGAATCTGCAAAACCTTTTATAAAGTATTACAAGCAAACTAACAAAAAAATCTGGCGTGAAACACTCACAAACTATCCTTAGTGAATTAAGACAATTTAACTCGACAAAGATCCTTCAAAATCGCTATGTTTACAAAAGTTTAGTTGGACTGTAAAAAATCTGTGTGAAGCACTCATTCAACTTTCTCTTATTCCTTTTAATACATAATTGTATGAGGCAACTTCCGCTGAATGTAAAAAGAATATGATTTTGTTAAATTACGATTAAGTACGATCAAGTGCTTATAACGATCATATGGTTATTATTATTTAATGTTAGAATTGTAAAGAAAATATATTTCACTTCTTCTTTTTCAAAAAGGTCTTTTAACCACAACCGTGGTGACCCCGAAATGATGTCGAAAGAAGAGGATGCTAATTTGGCCAAACGACAGGAAACCGGAGGTGAGCACTAAAAATCCACCTTTTTGATTGAAAACCAGATACATGGTTATACAAAATCTGATTAGTTTTGGTAATAGTGTAATATTAACAAAATAACTGCAGAAGATACAAAATTTGATTATACTGTATCACAATTACAGCTTAAATTTGTAGAAAACAAATGGGATTTATAACTGCCAATGAAAAAAATATAAAAAGATTGGTTTCTAGCACTGAATTAAGTGATTACAAGCCTAGCCAGTTACTTTGCAAAATGGTAAAGTAACTGGCTAAGTTTCCGACAAGGTTTACACACATTATGACTCAAAGAATGACCAGATTCCATTAAAAAGATTAATTGTAAGTAATGAAAATTTAGACAATATTGCGTCCATGGCAGACAAAATAATGCGAGATGAACCCTCAACCTGAGATACATACAGTAGCAAATAAGGTTACATCCACAATGCTCGATGAAATACCTATAAGACTCGCTGCTCTTGGAAAAAATCTAGCGAACTTGCCATTAGCCAGAAGTCGAATTAGCAGCGTAAGTACCAGCAGCTCAACTCGAAGCAGGAGCAAGCGAAGAAGTTCGTTCCTAAGGTAAATATTGTTGGTATCACTTCAAATTTGGCAAAAAGTATAAATAGAGAATGGTATCCAGCCTTGTACTCGTAATTGGAAAAATGAAATGAAATTTTGAAAAACTCAGCGCGGCAGCCGAAGTAGCGGCAAATTCAGCTGCCGAGGAAAGGATTGGATGTCGCAAATTTCGTTTATTTGTTAAAGCCAGAAAAACTAGCCAACGATTTTCGTACGTGTTTTTCATGAAAATGACCATGGAAACCTAAAAGTCTAGCTGATAGCGGGGCAGATGTCAGCATAATTCCAGCAATGAAAAAGCACAACTGACAACACTTATAAATTGATCTAGGGCTTAGGCGAACATTTCGTTGGCCGTTTATAGTTGCAAAAATTAGTAAGCTATAATCGGGGCTGATTTTTTAAACAAATTTAATCAAAGGACTGATGTTAATAAGAGGCCCTTAATTGTGACCTTTCTAAACTATGCATAGAAGGCGAAGTTACAACAATATCAGAAGACCACCAGCAAAACAGTTAATTTCCCGTACTTATTAAGCAATACGAGACATAACAAATCTAAGTACCTAGTGGATTATCACATGACACCAAGCACCATATAAAACTACATGACCGCCGTTTATCCAAGAGACCATTTGACCCACTGCAGCAAGCCAAGAGGAAATTATTCAGTTTATGTTAGAACATGGTATTTATAAGACCATTGAATTCTGAATGGGCCAGTCTATTACATCTGCTAAACAAAAATGATGGATAAGATGGATATTATAGAAGGCTAAATAAAATAATTGCACAGTGCCTGATAGATATCGAATACCAAGAATTGAAGACTACCTACATTTTTTCAAAAACCGATTTATTCAAAGTGGTAGAAGAAGATAAACAAAAAACAGCAATTATTACGCCATTTATATTGCCATATATGAGTTAAACGTCATGAGTTTCGATGGCGCAATGCGTTCTCCAAGGACTGGATTTCGTATTAACATACTTGCACGATATCCTGATTTTGGGGAGGGGGAGGTGAAATACTTTTGACGCACGTATATGCTGGACTCCCGCCAAAACACCTCCCCCGCCACCAGGCTTACCTTGGATTCGTATGCAGCACTACATCAGGCTAGCCCATATTCTGTCCCTAATCAGGGGATCCCCCAAACTCAACCAGTTCCCTTCGCTTGGCAATCAGCACCTCCCTAATGAAGCGCCCCATACATGCCCATACATGGTCGCCTACTAGTGAGCATAGTCGATATTATCCCCGCCGTGGTAATATGCAGGACGTTTTGCTCCAGGTCTCTCCTGAGACGACCCCACCTCTCACACACAAAAAAGGTGTGGTGGGCATCGTCTCGCACTCCCGGACAATAACCGCACTCACCACGAGTCCTCTTCCCATCTTCCCCAAATATTCACAAAAATACCCGTGACCACTGAGGAATTGGGTAACTTAATAGTCCACTTCGCCAAAGGGCCTCTCTACCCATGTACCAACATCTATAATAAGACTGGCCGTCCATCTACCTCTTACATCCTCTTCCCAAGAAGACTGCCCCTCCAACATGGTATATGCACGCTCCTCCCTGGAGACCGCTGCTTTATCCACCTCGCGCCTTCTTTCGTACACTCTCCTTCTTTCATCGGCCAGGAGTGCAATTAGGACAACTTCCGCTATAACCAAGACGGCCGGCTCCGACACAGTCCCGGGACCTTCTTAGGCTTTAACGTGGATACTGCCTCTTCCATTTCTTCATTCATAAATGGGGCAAAATCCTCTATCTGCTCAAAAACTCCAACTGCTCTAGGTGGATGCAGCGGGAAGAGAGTCGACACTATGTTGCCCATTGTCCGTACACTCATAACCACTTGTTTCTTAAAGCCCGCTATCTTCTATATGACTATTTTGTACCCCAGACTCCATGGATCCCGGTCTACGTCATCTTTTAGAGCTTCCTAGCAGCGCGTCTTGCTCTGAAAAATTGCCTTGCAAAATTTCCGCTTTGCTGCCTTATATTCTAGGGAGCATTCGGCCGCCTTAGTTCTCCGCCCCGCCCGCTGAACTCTTCTCCTTTTCCTTACACACTCCTTACGCAGTCAGCAATGAGGGATGTCCACCAATATACTGTCGCCTGCCCCGCCATACCGCCCTCCGCGATATGCGTCATCGTAGCCGTAACCACCGCTTCAGCGCCTACTTTTCCCTCAGCCTATACATTTTCGACTCGCGTATTCAATAACCTCCTTGAAGGCATCCTCGTTTAACTTATCCAAGTCCCAACTTTTATAGGCCGTGTTGTTTCTCGCCCTGTCCATATTTATGTTCTCCACTATCTCACTGGTGATCACTTCCAATGAACTCCATCCTTCAATTCGCGACGCAAGACCTTCAGATGCTAGGGAAATATCTGGGATCGTTTCGCCATACCCCGGTCTCCGGAAGGTGGAGACTTTCCCCTCGTTTAGTACAGTAAGCCCTGTTCTGGTTGCCACCTCTAGAATGTGCCTGCCTCTCATATCCGTCTTGGGCATGTCCCATTCCACTGCCTTCGCATTTACATCTCCTGCCACTAGGATCCTAGCTGTCAACTTGTTTCTAAACTCTTGGATACCTTCATTAGGGGTATAATAGCAGCTAATACAATTAATACCCAATTGTCGCTCAATTGCTTCTTTAATTTCGCCTTCTTCCGCCAGGGAGTCTAAGTCCCTGATCTCTACTGTACTCCTGGGTTCAAGCTACTGCGTAGTCGCCGCGTCTTTCAGGACAGCCTCGAACGCAGCTCTGTCCCTAGTACTGCTAATTCAACAAAATATCCCCGCTCTAGTTAGCCTAACGCGTTCACCTCAGTGCAGGTCACTTCCCTTTAATCTTCTCTCTAATTTCCCTAAGGACCTCGGTATACGATCTCCCTTCCGCCGACTTAATCAGCACAGCGTCTTGGCGGGTACTCCCTATGACTGTCTCCTGATCGCTGGCTGCCGCGACTTCCTGCTTTTTCTTCTGTCTCTGGGGTTCCCGAATCGTCCTAGGTCGGACCTCGGTCCATTCATTAGGTGTCAGGACTTCCACCACCTCCGCTACCTTATCCTCCATTACTTTTTTCTTCCTTTTTCCCAATGCAGCCTGGCCCACGGGTGGGGGTATTTGAGTCATGACTGATGCTAATTCCACTTGCCTCGGGATATCTGCTCTAACTCTCGCCTGCAGTCGAAACAGCCGCTGCAATGCTACCCCCCAAAAACCTCAGTGATTGCACCACCCCCACCGATTCCTCGACTTCAAGCAAACCATCCTTGATGTCCATGCTAATGTTACGTTGCCGGCTGGTGGCAAGTTTCATTTTCTTGATAACCTCCCTCATTCTGGCAAGTTCCTCATCAATCCTCCTAGAGGCGTCCTCCATGTCTTTCTGCCCCGGAGATCTAACCGGACCCCCTGCCAGCACTCCAGAATGGCGGGTGATTCATACTTTGACCGCTCCCGGATTGACATCTCCAGCGGGCAAGATGAAGTATTTACGTCGGACGATTTCTCCTCCGATTCCACCGTGATCTTAAATGGCGCGATGTCAGGTGGGGTTCTTCGTAATTTAGAACTTCGTAGAACGGGGCTAGTATCGCCCACAGACCAGGCTGCACACAATCTTTTTTTGGGGTACGGAACCCACGTAATTTGTTTCCTCCGCTTTAGAAACTATTTTTTTATTTGTACTCTTCATTATAAAAAGGTTCTTCACTCAACTCAACAGCTCCTATGGGATATTTAGGAACAGGGAGTAAGGGAAAAGGGAAGTTAACCGAGTCAACGTCCAGCCCACCAAGAGCGCCACATCCCGGCTCAGAGCCTCGGCCCCGCAAGCGCGACGTGCCCGCGACCGGTGACCTCGAACAGAGCCCCCGCCCGCGACGGCAGGCCCTACCCGGTCGCCAACCGGAGCTACCGCTGCAGACGAGATTATGCGCCGACTGATATGGCAGCCAGGAGATATCCTGATAGCGTCAACATACAAAGAACTTATGGTCTTCAAATTAATGTAACTAAATCGACATTTGATTGTGATGAAGCTTTTATGCCAGATGATCCTCCTTATACTGACTGAACTGTCTATGGGTTCCTCTGACCATTCCACTTTTCTTTTGCTTTTCTTCGCATCTTCCAGGTACTCATGTAATTACGCTTGTGCTTGTGCAGCGTTTTTTTTTAGATGGGGACGATAGAAGTTTATGACACCTAAAAAGTGGCAAAGTTCTTTTATGGTATTTGGTTTGGAACCAACTAGTGTAATCATCTGGCCTATCATTTATTGTCTGAGGAGAGGGATCAAGCCCTACGCTATCCAAAGCCCCTCTCGGCCCATATAGCTACCCAAAGATCCGGCCTCCGAACAGTGTTCTGCGACGGCCTCGATCTACGAAAATACATGTAGAATGCTTCAGGTGTAGGGGTACTATTCCCGGGATCTCATGTATTTCCGTTGAAAACAATTTCGAAAATCTGGTTTGATCGCAATACTTTCTCTTACTAGGTTGTAAGAGAAATTAAAAATTGTCAAGGAATCTTTGCAATGTTACGGTATCTGTATTGACTCGAAAAAACTGAAGTGAACTCTTTATGTATTGTATTTATCAGAACACTAATTCAAAATAATGGAATTCAATAATCTGAAGACCTTATTGGAGGAGGTATAGTTCAGAGTTCCGAGTTCGAGTTCAGTGCTATCCTTATATGTTTTCTTCCTAGGAGCCTCTACAGTCACTGTTCGGTGATGAACAGTATTGTCTGTACCGAGAGGACCCTGTCCGGAGACCGGCAGTGCACTGAGAAGGCGCCAGGCGTCCAAGACCATAAATATTTATACGCCTTAATTTAAAAAAAAAAAAAAATGACGATATGTGCCAATATGAACCAATAAAAACAAGAAATACTCACAGAAATCATAATATCCAGCTTCTTCATCGTAGATATCATAATCATCAAGTGAAAAATCCGAATTATCATAATCAGAATCGTATAAATCTTCAAAATGTGATATGATTGTTGTTTGCAGATCGATATTGATGTAAGGCCGAATTTCTGGTTTGATAATGAGCACATCGGTATCAACGCGAGTTCCTAATATACACATACAAAACACAGACACATATTTAACTAAAGTGAATGTATAATGGTAGAAAATATAGCTATTTAAAATAATCAGTTTGGAAACAAAGGCAGAAAATATTAAAGTGCATTTCGAATTCAAATAGGAAATTTATTATCGTAGTCAAACATAACTTTGTTAATCTGATAATTTTAAATAAATTGATTTTTTATCTCTGGCAGCGCTGGCGAATGAAGACAGGGCCATTCACTATCATGATAATTTTACTAACATGTTATCTTGATAACATGATAACACGATCATGATAATTTGCCACTTGCAAAATTCGTTTTCTGCTTTAATTTTCTTATAATTACAACAATCCTCTATAAATAAGAATATAACCTAATAAAGAAACATTTATATTCTATTTAGCATGTGGCTAATGTAGGGCTAATGCGGTTATAATATAGGATGTTCAATTCTAGCATTTTTCCATGATCGTTTGATCAGTGCTGCAGATTTTTCAAATTTCAAACTGAAGTCATAATCAGTCGGTAGGAAGAGTTGGAAGATGAAGTAGGAATTCAAAAACCTTATAAAAGATTATAGCAGTGAAGAGTAAAATTAACAGCTGAAGAGTAAAAATAGAAACTTATTTTCGAACTGATACAGGAAAAATCTCAATTCTAGTTCCTGATTTATTGACAGATTAAGAAGGGATCTCCCATGGTACAAACAGTCATGATTCAATTATAGTGGTAGCTACTACATTTTTGAACCAATTAAGTGGATAGTGGTTCATGAAGTAGTAGATCTAAATCAGAACTGATGATATAAATCTCGATATGCTGACCAATGCTTCCCAATTAAGTCCTAGACAAACAGGCTATGTGCAAATAATTAGTTTAATTAAAACAAAGATACAAAATAAAGAGGCTTACAAAAGAAAAAAAAGAAGTCAACAAATAAAACAAGTTGAAATAAATAAAAAAACCCAGAATATTGTTGGAGGCATCGAATTAATTTATCAACGCCAACAAAATTGATGTGTATCTCCTTGCCGGACCATTAACATGTGAATTTGTTAGTGTGTGTGTGCAAACGAAGTTTGTTACTCTGGGATAATCACAAATAAGCTACTCTGAGATAATCACCGCAGGGACGAAGCGCTAAGAACGCTAAAGAGTTGGTTGGGGCCAACCTACTTTTATCAAACAGTAAGAAAGAAATTGAAAAATATCTTTTATCTGTTCAAATGAACAAAAAAAAAATCCTTGAATGAATTGTAAGACAAAGAGGGCATATGTAACTTTTGAACAGCTGATATTTCCTTTGAAGACATGATTGAAGACGCTCTCTATAGTTATATTTATCTTAAATTATTTTTTAATTTAAATAACAAACAATAATAATATATATGTATTTATGAGCAATCAATTTTATTCATACAATTTGTTCACACTTATTTTGGGGTGCAAGTCAAGCAAAAACGGTATTTTTTTAAATATCTTGTTCAGCCAATTGTAGCCAGCTCTTAGGGAGAACAAGAAAAAGAAGACAGCAGTATTCCATCACTTTTCGGTTATTTTACATTAAATGTAACATACGACTTAAATTAAGATTTGTTATTTTCCACTTTACATAGTTTTCATCAGGATGTAACCGTTTATTTTCGGATTTTTCTGTAAACAGAACGCGGCATTAAAACCTATTCAGGTTTTTTTTTTTAAATTGAAAAATCATCACTTGTATCTGACCATCAACTATTTATAAATTTATCTTATTCAATTTTTAGGAAATACAGAATTATTATCTTAGCGATTGCAAAAAGATGAAGAAAAAAAAAAAGAATCTTTAGAGGTTACATGCTTCTTATGTTCCTCACGAATTCCGCACAATGAATCTTATTCAATCGCGGAATTAAAAAAAACTATACATTTAAAATTTTACATAATATTTATAATATGTTGTGAAACCGATGGACAATATATTGAAATTTTACTAAAATATTTTTTAAATAAAAGTGAAATAATCCTTTTATAGGTTTAGTTTATTACATCCAAAATGAAGAAATACGTTTCTAATGATTAATCGGTTGCTGTATCCCTCCCTACTGACAATATCTGGTGATTGTCTCCCGTCATAGTATACTTCTTTTCCTCTACGAAGTGCAATGTCCCTCCACTAACTTGATGAACCAGATTCTAAAGATGGTAAGAAAATCTCAAGATATAAACGTTGTGCATACATTTATGAAAACTGAGAAGATTGCAAGACTTTCTCTGGCTTCAGTATATAATTAACATTTCTATGAAAGATAATTTCTAAATTACATATGTAAATTTTACCTCCAGCTATAATATGTATTTTTCTTCTACTTCCATTATATGCCAACTGCATTGCTGCAAGTACTGTTGAATTTGTAATATTCATACAACCGCTAACATCCAAACTTTCTAATTCCGTGCAGTTGGTAATAATACTAGAATCAAAATTATAAATAAAAATATTAATCATCTAATCCAAATACGATTTAAAAATAATATTTTTATATAAATAATACTTACTCAATACAGCCCTGGTCAGTAATTGCTTGGCAACCCATTACATCTAAATGTTTCAAATTTTTTAATTTATTAGACATTGTTTTTAAAATAGTATCATTGAGCCCGTTATGGCATGCCATTCGTAAATGAGTGAGATTTGTAAATTTGGCAACTAATATCAATCCCTTTTCAGTCAGTTGATAATTATGATCTGTGCCTGTCAGAAATAAAATGAAATTTATTTACAAAATGATAACAACAGAATACATAATAATAAAAGTACATTTTTTTATAACACTGAAACAATGTGACAATTAAAACAAATTCTACCTAAATTCTTAAAAATTCCACTGAAATCAATAAATGTACTTTAGTCATCTAGACTCTAATAAAATTAAAAAATTCAAATATAGAGGAGTCATTTAGAAAATTTTAAGGTTTGAATGAAATCACCATATTAATTGTATATAAGCATTTTAAAAATTATTACACTGTATTATTTATATCAATATAATAATTTAAATATCTGAAAAGAATATTTAATAACCAAACGTTTTGTAACCTCAAGGTAAACTTCATTTTCAGTAAAAAACATTCTAACAAGATTACAACCTTTTTTAGGTTCCCTTTCTATAATAATTTTAAATGTTGCTTAAACAGTACAATACGTTTAACATTCCATTTTATTAGCAACGTTAAAAACTGACGCATCAGTATGTGTTTACAATCCTTGTTCAGATGTCGCACGTGTTTACTTAAGTTACTTCACATAATTTTGTCTGCGAGGAGGAACCAAGCCGTACGGTATCTAAAGCCCCTCTGGGCAGATAAAGCTGCCCCAATATTCGGAGTCTTCTCAGTGCACCGCCTACATCTGGGCAGAATTTCTGTTACTAATAACACTGCACAGCACCGAATAGTGAGCAGAAGAGTCTCTTAAGGGGATAAAATCTCAAGGACAATGGTGTAAAATTATTAAAATAAATACAACTATTATAATTAGATCACAAAAACGGAATTAATAAGGGATACAAACCTGAAAGATTTAGATGTATCAAAGATGGGCAATTTTCAACAAGATTCTTCATGAAATCATCACACACTATTGCATTTTGCTCTAAATCAAGGCGTATAAGATTTTTCAGCTTAGTTATTGGTAACAAGGCATTGTGCCTGATTAATGAAAACATTCCGGCCAAAGTTAAGAATGTTAAATTTGGTACCATCTCTGCAATGGCATCTATATCACTACATCTAATGGCCGGGCAAGAAATAAACGATAGCTCCTTTAATGTTGAATGCACTTTAGAAATTCCCTAAAAAAAAAGTCAAGTTTAAGAAACCTTAAAACAATATCTATGCAAATATTCTTTACAATTCATACCTGCAATAGAAAATCCGGATTCATTTCATACATTTCTAATGCTAAAGACTGCAATGGACAACGTAAATGTTTTAACCAAGACCCTGATAAAGATGAACTAAATTTAAGCCCAATTTTTTGTAAATTTTTACATTTTTTAACGAGCGTTATCATTTCACGATCATGATGACTAGCGCAGGCTGAAAACAAAATAACCAAACAAAATCTTAATATTTAGTTTACCTAGTTTAAATTATAATTTTTATTTTATAAATAACCTGGATTTAATGTTGTTTTTTTTCAGTAAATTAAATCTGCTAACATGGAGAGGAATTTTTATTCAAAGGGACAATTTTTTGAAATAATTATATTTTGCACATAAATAAATAAAATCTAAGTGAAGGAAGATAAAGTTAAAATTAAAAACAACCAACCACTCATATAAAATGCTATCAAATTAGGGCAATACTGAGCCAAGAGAGCCAAACTTCTCCTTTGAATCGGGATATTTCTTATAGTTAGCTCCTCTAGGGATCTACAAGATTTTGCTGAAAATGAATTAAATTTATTAAAAATGTGATTAATATATAAGCAGAACAGAATTCAATTTAATTATCAAATATATTTAATATCAGAATATTTTACAACTGATACATTGTAGTTTTTACCTATTGCTACTATAGCTGCTGAATTAAGATGATGATCAGGATTGGCAACATTGAGTATTGTAATATTTGGACATAAACTGAGATACAATTGTAATAGATTATTGGTTAAAACTTGTTCAGATAATGGGCCAGATGAAAAATCTAATTTCCGTATTCCATGCCACATAGATTCATTAACTTTCCTCCATCTTTTGCAAACTGTAATCAAAATTTATTTCTAAATGCAAACAAAAGATTGTTCAACACCCACTGAAAATTTTGCTTTGTCTTAAAGTAATTAAGACCTAAGAATTCAGTTCCCAAATCATGGTATTCATTGGTTTACTGAATTTTTTTATTAAAAAAAAAAAAAAAAAAAAAAAATTGTACAATTTCATTGTCTTGAAACCTGCAATATTTAGATGAATTGGTCATAATAGAAGGTGGTAGGAGTTACACATATATATCTAATTGGACATTGTGGGTCCCTCTGTTTCAAGACCATGTAGCGGCAGAACTAAATATTAAGATTTTGTTTGGTTATTTTGTTTTCATTTAAACGTAAATGAAAGGTTCCCAAAACACCTCCAAAATCGATTTTTTTTAGCAAATGTATCAAATAAAAGTGATACGTTTTTATCTTTACAGTGAGTATTTCGAGTTTAAAGAAAATCGATATTGCCATTTTTGAGAAAACTCCAATGTACATATATTACAATGGTATTGGTACAAAACCATACATCGTACTGAAGTGGCATTATAGAGGAAAGAATAAGACAAAAAAATCAATTTCCCAGGAAAATAAAAAAACTGATAAACATAGTGTTTATGTTTACAGATAGTATACAAAGTTTAAACAAAATCATTAAGGACCGGGTAAACAATCAAACATTTTGTCAAACATGAAAGTTTGATCGTGTGCGGCTTTGTTTGATGGAAAAATGGGTTGATGAAATGCTTGACAAACATGTTTGAAGGTGTACGGGTCGTTTTTGTCAAACATCTTCAGTATTTGTTTTGTTTTCATTGTCAACATGTCTGCGCTAGGGACAAAGGACAAGGATTTTGTACACCAATTTATTTCTCTGTACAGAGACTTTCCGGCGTTATGGAAATTGAAATTAAAAGAATATGGTGTCCTTCTTTTCGATTCTCGGACGAAGTATTCCAACAAGCTAATCAAGGTTTCGCTATCCATTCGGAGAAAGTTGGCGTAGTCCCCTGGTTCTGTTACTAATATTTCTTTCAGCAAATTCTCATGAGTATATTTATGTCTCAGTTTATACCATTCTTTTGACCAACGTCTTGACTTTTTTTTCTTAATACAAAGTGCCAGAGTCAACGCGAGAAATGCCTTGTTTTTAATGGAAGACATTTAAATAAAAAATAAAAAAATCTGAAATAAATGACCATACGATGTGCACAGATGAAAAAAGTCGAGCAACTGAACAGAAGTTTGACAAAACTTGATTGAACGTGTGCGGTTGTTGTTTGTTAAACATGGGACATTTGACAAATGATCGTTTACCGGGTCCGTTAGATTTTTTTTTTTCGAGAATATCACATAATGCTCAAGTTTTATGTAAATAAATTCTTATAAACTGTGTTCCTTTTTGGTTAATTATAATTAGTTTTAACTAGAATTATAATATTACACTAATACATATGAAATTTTCCATGAGGCTTTGAGTATGCGCATTATAGAATTTCGCACTAATTATAACGTTCTTTGCGCATGTGCAAGTATGTCTGTCATGCGAAAATTCCCGCGCTGTTTTGTGTATGCGCATTAGGGAATTCCACACAAGGTCTAATTTATAATGCATCTTTCCATTTGTTGTATATTGCGCATGCGCCATTAGGTATTTTATTATGTCGGTTACTGGCAACGACGACTACCACGACTGCTGTGTCAAACAATGGGGTCGAATGGAAGGTGAATGGAAAGGTAGGTTATAACCTAATAAGTGAACTTATCGGGGGTTTCATTGTTTGTATTATAGATTAAACAAAGCTTGCAAATAGGTCTTGTTCTTTTTTTCTAATCTATCCTAGAAATACAATTCACTTACCATGACCAACAACTATACGTTCATTGATTTGCAAATGATTAAAAATCAAATGCAAACAATCATCGTTCAATTTTGATATGGGACAAGTGACTTCATCATTGATTACAGTACACTCTTCATTTTCATCTTCATCCTCTTCCTCGTCGTCGTCTTCTTCATCGTCGCCGTCTTGTTCATCGCTGTTGACCTGACAACCAAATTGAACAAAGCTATATCCAACCAATTAACTAATAATATATTAGTATTTAATAATAAAATTATTTATATTATATTAATAATATAATATTAATTTATAATAAAATATTAATTAACAATAACTAATAATAAAATAGTATTTACCTTATTTTGATTTGGCCGAGTATCCCAAATAATTTTTCCATTAGGCAATTCTTTCGGTTGATGCCAACTATCAGCTGGTGACACATATAACTTACGGCCACGTAAAAATATGTTTTTATCTTCAATAGCCCTTGAATTATAATTTATATCTTACAATAAAATTGAAAATGATATAATTTACTTATTTGTTTGTTGATAAATATGGTCTTGAACATAAAATAATTTGAATATTATGCAATATTTTTAATCAAATCAAAATCGTGAAATTAATCTTTGGAAGTCTCTTAACATATCAGTATCCTATTCCAAATATCGGTTTCTATTAGTAATCAAAGCTATAATTATAATTTTACAAAACCAGACATTTTCAAAATACGCCCCTTAGGCTGTAGATAAGATACTACGTTTCCTGCTCGCCTCAGCTTTAAACCTTTTTTCATAAATGCCACGCCGGAGGCACGAGATATACCCGATCTTTGGGATCCAGTTATTATTAATCAAATCTCTCAAAAATAATAAAAAATGGTATGAAAATAATGAGGTTCCGCTCTATAGGAGACTGTCGATGGAATGCAATGGGTTCAATCTTTACTATGCAGATTTTTTTTAGAAACACGAATGACTCGGACATAAAACATTTTAATTAAAATGAAATACCTTGAAGCTTCAAATGGTGAATGAAATGTAACAAATCCAAAAGAACTAGGCCTTGTACTCGATGGCGGTACAATAGTAACATTCTGAACTCTACCATAATTTTGAAATTTACTTAATAAATCTGCGTTAGTGACCTGTTTAGAAAATAAAAATTTATGTGAATCCAAATTAATGTTTCAATTATAGTCGCAGATGATAGGCAATTGTTTAACATTTTACACATACTTTCAACGGTAAATTTGCAACAAATATTTTCCTTACTGCCACCCCATCAACCGTTGTATGGAATGTCTTTGCAGGGTCCATTGAAGAAGTCTCTTTGTTATTCCGTCTTCTTTTGTCTGCAATATATCATATCAGTTTTATATTTTTGCTTTATGTCATGAATCTGAAATATATTTATTTTTTACGAAAAGTAAAAAATAAACTAAGGAATGACTCAAAACAAAGCAAAGGAAAAATTTAGTTATGCTGCAGATGGCATTCTGGTATCTTCCAAAGTTTTATATCGATTTGCATTTTCAAGCAGATAAATATCCTTACAGCTCAAATCCAAATGCCCCACTATATATCAGAGTTTATTTTTTGTAGATTCTTCAAGCAAAAAAAGAAATCACTCAGCCGGCAAAAATCAAATTTAAGTGGACCACTTATCTATGAAAAGTTATATGAAAATGCAACTTGCAATATGATTTGTCATTACTTATTTCGGCTTAAAACATTGAGGTTATTGCATTACAGAATTAATACCGAGCCTCTTTCATATCATCTTCAAAAAGATTTCTAATTATTCTTATGGATGTTACTTCAGAACAGTATAATTTCTTGGAATATATAGTAATTTCTTCTATGCAATGGTATTATGATATATTGATTAGATGCATACAAAATGTAATAAAACCTGAACTATTTACTTATTATTATCCAAGGTTCCAAATAAACACACATTATTATTACATTGCTTGACCACGATGACTAACACAAGATCATTTTTCTAATGTGCAATCTGAACAAATAAACTCTTTGAAGGCAGCTCGTTCACATATTTAAATTTCAAATTTAATAAGCACATGTATGACGCTCAAAAAGCAAATCAATAATTAAGAAATAGTTGAAATTTTGAACATTATTTAGTTAAAGTATGTCGTAACATTATACACTGCATATGAAAGTAGGAACAAATTAAATAATAAAACACAGCTGTAATACTTTTTTAGAACTTTATCCCATGGCTGTAATGCTTAATAAAGTATGACAAAAAAAAAAAAATTTATTTTGAAGTCAGGTGATCTAACCAATTACATTTGGTGGCAGATATTCTCGGCATAGTACAAGGTAAATTGAAATATTAACTAGGACTTGAAGTAAACTTTGTAACTCAAAGTTTGTTTTTCAAACTCTGAATTGGTAAAAATATTAATAAATAACATTATATAAGACAGCGATGTCTTCATTGGAACTGTTTATAACATTATATAAGACAGCGATGTCTTCATTGGAACTGTTTAATTACAAAACACTAATTATCCACTAATACCGAAGTTTTAACAATTATCATCTGCATTTTTATCCGGATTTTTAATTTCCATCAATTAGTAAACATATATTCTTATTTCAAACACACAAAAATGTAAATAGAAATAAGGCTTACCGAAGAAATGAGGAACATTATGGCAATTGAGTTTCAAAAATCTCACGTTCATCGTACTAAGCATTTCATCTAGCATGAACTCAGAAACTTTATAATTATGGAAAAACTAACAAAATATTGGACGAGTAACAGCTAGTTACGTTTTGCGCGTGTGCAAGTTTCACCTAACTGGAGGGAGACCTTAGTGCAGTGTTGCCAGCTGTTCTTCAAAGAAACCTGTTTGTCGAAGAATGTAATAAAAAACAAAATATATTGTTCTTAATTAATTTGTGTAAATTAGTAGAACATATATTTTTGGCTTCAACATAATCATTATATTAAGTAATAACAAAAGCAACAATATGAAGAAGAGATAAAGTAAACATTTATACATATTATGTAAACTTCATTAACGATTATAATCGATTCTTAATAAGTGTCAAAAAGTATGCTCACTTTATTACCTTCTTAATTTGCAGTTTATGTAGAGGTTACTTTGTGGAGTATTACTATGTAGGTTTTGAATAGAGTTAATAATTGCTTTTACTAACCCGTGCCGCTTATTGTATGTTCATAGATTAATGTTTCTATCTCACTTTGTTCCATATGATTACAGGTTTTCATTTATTATACTTTTCAATAAAATAATTGCAAGATCATAAAAGTACATATTACTAATTTCATTTCGGTTTTGGAGGAAAATACCGCTTTGTACTTTAGAAATAGCATTGAATAAAATTCTGTTTCCATTTTTAATTCTTAGGTATCAGCTGCTCCTTTCTCTTCTTTTGATGGATCCATTCACTCATTGCCATCTTCCTTGTAAAATTGTAAAACGGTTGTTTTAAAAAGTAGTATGGATAATAGAGGCAATGATACCATCAAACATTTATGTACAATTACCATTAACCCTTACAAATTCTTAAATTTAGTTCGATGTTTAATTGAGGGAAATAATATTGGCTTTATTCTTCTTCTTAATTTTTATTATATAATCTTTTTCAGTTTTACTAGAACTACAATTTGATACTTTTCATAATATCCAATTATTTAGTTTTTTATTTAAGGGCAGTTTATTTTAGTTTTATATTGATATTCTGCAAAGTTAAATTTCAGTTTTATTAATTTCATAAAATAATAGTTTTATCAGGCTAGAGGATGCATTAACCTTTGAATTGTACCTTTGAAGTAATAGAACTTCTTCTTGATATTGTTTTTATTTCAGTACCAGCAAACATAATTATGGCTAACAATGGACCTTACAGCAATGATCGCCCCTTGGGTGGAGCAGGAGATATTGATTATGCTGTGGACCCGGCATCTGGAGGGTTCTTTAATTCTGATTATAAAAAGTAATTCATTTGTAGTTGTACATAGTCATCTCCAGTTCAGTTTACGTTATTTCATAACAAATTTTGATTTTCATATGAAGGATCTAAAGCACAAGGGGTACAAGTGCAACACAATGTATATACAACTTATACCCCTTGTGCTCTAAACACCTCATCAAATATCTGATTGATTCAAAGATATATTAAAAAGTTTTTATTGAATTTATAAAGTAAGGTGAACACTAATTCTGATTTCACAATCGTGAATCTCGGTCACGTTAATGATATGAGTCTAATGAGAAAAAATCCGCCTAAATTCTTCAATATTTTTTAATTATTTTCTTGACATAAGATTCACATATATTAAGCAGTAATTCAAGTTACAGTTGAATTTTTTCAATTAACTTGCTAGATTTTAGTGTTCATTTTATACTATGTAATGGTTCAGATAATAAATAAGTTATTTTATAATTAAGTTTTCAAGCAGTTCTGTAATCTAGAATAAATCATTTTTCTCTATTATTAAAGAGGAAATATTACGTTCGTGTCAGTTTTTGTCAAAATAGCGATTACACCAGAAATACGTATTTTGAATAAAATAAATTAAAAAAAAAAAAAATAGACTCCTCATATTCCGTATATTACTACCACCGTATCAGAAACGGTTTCGTTAAAATCAATTAACCGGAAGTACAAATTTACTAAATGTTTTTTTCCACTATTTTGCCTTTTCCTCGAAAGTGACTTCAACAATTTTCTGTAACCTATATTAACTACACTTATAAAACTTACTTTTGTTTGAAACATTGTATGAGGGAAAATTATCTTGGGGGTTCCAGGGGTGCAGCAACGTTAAGCATTACTCTAAAGTGCCATTTGCCTTAAACTGTGGACTTCGATTAATGGGACACCCTTTATATATATAGGTATGCTTGAGTGAGAGAGAACAAAATATCTCAAAAACTAAAAACTGCAGGTAGCTCAAACCATATTTCATTTCGAAACCATCACTACATTTAATACGAAGTTTCGGTCAAAATCCACCTACAGAAGTCTATTTTTTTCCAATTTCTCAAAAGGGATGCTCACCGATTTTCTTTAAACTTTTTACACAAACAAATGCGTATCACTTTTATTTGAAAGAGGAAAATTGATGTTTTGGAGTTCTGGAGGAGACCAGCTCCTCTGTAATATGCCACGTCAGTATAATGTTTGGTTTAATCATTCATACAGTATTGAATATTTTAAAAGCATTGTTACATTCCAAATTTGGGCTTTATAAAATTGGTTTCTGAGTTTTTTTTATTTTTCTCGATAAGAGCATCAATTTTCCTTAAATTAATATTTCCGATTGCGCAGATATAACTATTACTTGTATTTAAAACATGTTACTGTAAAAATTAATTCTAGGGATATTTTGGAAGTCCTACACGTATGGCTTAAATTTAAATAGCTCTTACAATCTCTCTAAGGTGTCCAAGACAGAGGGCCCTGGCTATCATACGTGAGAAAAACAAGTATAATCCTCACCACCTTTATTTATAGTAATGCAAGGCCAACTAAACGTTTAGTAAACAAGGCAAATTTAAACAAGAATTGCCAATTAAAATTGTAAGTAGTTGCAGTAAGAGAAAATCGTGTGAGTGTTTTGCATAAGTTTTTTCCACTGGGTGATATTATTCTGTAGCGTTGAAAGTTCTATTGTGTTGCACAATGAGAAGACTCAACCTAAAGCACGCCTCAAAGTCTAATTCTATGAGAAATTTCATGATTTAGAAATGTTGTAGGCAAGATAGCTCCCTAATTCTACCTAGCCATCTAAAACTCCTCTGGATGATAGCGTCGCAGTCATAGGAGGATATTGGAGTTTCCTCCATCTTCCCAGAAAACTTGCAGGTGCTATCGCAGTCTGGGTCCAGCTTGTTCTGGTGCCTCCAATTCAATCTACAGTGTCTCATGAGGAACTTGTTAGCACACGCTGCCTATTTTTACATAAACTGATGCGTGACTCAGTTCTCTTCCAATCATAACTACCCAGAGAAGATCTAGCTCGTCTCAGTTCTAGGAGAGTTCTTCAGTGCAATCCTCCTTAGCTTCCTTTTCATATCTGTGCTCTTCTGGGAGAGACTGGTCGCTTATTAAGAGTCTTGAAGGGATTGCTGCATCTTTCCTTGCCAGATTGTTAGCCATCTTATTACTTTCCACGGCAATATGCCCTGAGTATAACTTTATTATTTATAACTTCATTAAGTTTGCCGAGGTTTCCCAAACCATTTTCGAACATAAGACTTCAATATTTTATGACGGTCTTACTATCGATGAGAACATTATCTCTTAAAACTGATAATTCCTCTTTCGGCGTAAGATCTTCGCCAATAAAACAAAATACAAAAATGTAGATTTTTTTTTATTTCTGTAAAGCATTAACAATAAAAGAAAAATCTGGTATGAAACCACACAACTTTCTCTTACTCCAGTTCTCAAAATTATAATTGTCAAATTTTATAGTTTGTGTACCAAATTTAATGAAATTCGTCGAAAACTGAAAAAACTGTTCAGTAAAAGCGCACTTCCGGTTGACTAATTTCCTTGAAACTCGGAATTTGGCCATCTATTTATTTCTAATTAATTTTCTTTGGATGATAGAATTGATAATCAACTATGATAGCACTTTAGAGAAAAACATAACCCCACCCCTCCCCTAAAAGTGCCCTTAAATGAATTTTCCCAGAGAAATATTTTAAATAAAAGTTGTAGATCCTTGTATCTTTAGTTTATATAAGAAGTTTCAAGAAAATTGTCGGAGCCATTTTTGAGAAAATTGCGATGAAGAGAAAAAATCATTTAGTAAAGTGGTAAATTAAACGCACTTTCTGTTATCCGATTTTTTAAAAACTCGGAATTTCGACAACATATTTAATTCTAATTAATATTATTTAGATGACAGAATTGTCTAATAAACAGTAACAGCACTTGAGATGAAAACCTAGCCCCACCCATCCCCCATAACTGCTCTTAAGTGAATTTTCCCAGAGAAATGTTTCAAATAAAAGTTGTAGCTCGTTTTATGTGTAGTTGATATTCCAAGTTTGAAGAAAATCGTCGGAGCCATTTTTGAGAAAAACGCAAAAAAGTAAAAAAAAAAAAAGAAGAAGTGATACTTTCGGTTGAGGAATTTTGACAGATAACGTACTGTCTGATCCCACGGTGACACCTAAACGGAATATCAAGTTTCAACTTTCTGCGGTTTTTCGTTTTTGAGCTGTGCTGTGCTGTTCACACACACAGAGACCATTTTAAAAATCCACTTTTTTGGACTCAGGGGACCTCAAAACGGATATTTCCGGTGAAAACTCGATATCGAAAGTTTGTCACGATTACAGTACTTCCTCTTACTAGGAGTAAGAAAAAGAAAAAATTGAAAATGGGATCAATACAAAGTTAATAAACCAAAACGTTAACATTACAAAAGCGTAATGTTCGTCCAATTAAACGCAATAAATAAAGATGTGTAAATAAACTGTTTCACGCACGCACTATATTTTTTTACAGTACACACTACTGATATAATAATAATAATTATACGTGAACAATTTTATATATATGAATATTTTGCTACTTGTCAGAATATTTTTCTTCATGTGAGATGAAAATTTAATTATTGCTGTTGCTACATCATTCCCCCCTCATACTGCGTCACCAAGCGCACCGGTCGTTTAATGCGGCGACCAAATCGTGTATATCAATCAGTATCAGTAGATTGTTGAGCTTTGGTGTCGGAGTCATTTACATTTTGTCTTCTGCTGGTTCTGTTTTTTCTTTTAACATTGGTAAGAGAATAGTAGTTAAAGCGATGCTGTTGAGTTATGCCATTAATTCTGTCTTGATGTGCGATGCTACCTTTTGACATATCCATCAGACTGCGGGTGGTAAGCTAAGATTCTGATCATTTACTGAAAAATTGAGACCCGAATTGATGTCTTGATCGATTATGATGCTAACAGGGGCTCCAAAACGTGATATTCAAGTTTCATATAAGGCTGAAGCGATAATAGTTGCAGTGATGTCTTCTAAAGGACAAGCTTCCGGCCATCTGTGTAATAGTCGACCATAGTCAAGCAGTAACACATTCAGAAGAAGGTGGTAGAGGTCCGATAATATCCAGAGTATATGCTCAAATCTTCCAGATGTAGCAATTATTCCTGGAGGAGCAATAGTGTGGCGTTGCACCTTTGATTCTGGCAGACTATATATGTGCGCGACTATATCTGGCCAGAAGTAGCGCCCGAACCACAAATACCTGGATAGTTCAATTGATAAAGATGCTGAAAGATATCTCTTCACAAGGCTTCAGGAATGTAAGTTCGGACTTTAGAAGTAGACGTTTCGCAGAGAAGTGGTCTAGAGGTGTGTGGTAACACAATCACTTCAGTTGGAGATTTGGATACTTCAAAAATTCTGAAATACTTGAGTCCAGATTCTATTCTCGGCCATCCTCTCCGTGTCATCGGTTCCTTGAATTTCTTCCATGCGCGATAGAGCATCTGCCACTGTAACATGTTGGATATCTGTGATGATTTGGCTAATAAAGTTGACCAAATTACTCCGCATTAGAGTAGCTGAATCGGGTTTCTGAAAACAAAACGAGTACGAGTGGTTGTGGTCTGTTTTAATAAAGATCTTGCCTTCTTCAATGTTGGGTCGAAAATGTTGAATGGCCCGATGAATTGAGAGAAGTTCGCGGTCAAATGCTGAATATTCCTTAGCGTCCATTTGGGAAATTAGCCATTTGACTCAAAGTGTCTGGTTTTAGGCCTTAAACTCCTTGGGGGCTTCGAACCTAAGCTTGTCACACTTAATGTGATGTTCTTTAATATCTCTTCCTACCAATTTCTCCCTATGTATTCTGAGGAATAGCCATCTCACCATTCTCTAGACAAGTCGTCACTGCTCCCGTCATATATTAACTAGGTAGACGTTGCAAAAAACTAGTACTAAATATACTGTTTTTTGCAGACACGATGATCTCAAACAGATGCTGGATGCCAACAAAGATGGTTTGAAGTTGGAAGCAATGAAAAGAATAATTGGGGTAAGATCCTTTTCCTATAATTATTTATAGGTTGCAGGTTTTAAACAAATTTTCATACATTATAGTATCATTCTTTTTCAGATGGTAGCAAAAGGACGCGATGCATCCGAGTTATTCCCAGCAGTTGTGAAAAATGTGGTTTCAAAAAATATTGAAGTAAAGAAATTGGTATACGTTTATTTGGTGAGGTATGCTGAAGAGCAGCAAGATTTGGCATTGTTATCTATATCTACATTCCAGAGAGCATTAAAGGTGTTAACATTAACTGATCTAATTTATTTTAGTAAGCGAAAGTGTTACTTACAAGGACGGGATGATCAGTTTCAGACCTAACAAAAAAGAAAAAAAAAATAATGACATAAATTCATTTTATTTTTCTACAAAATCACCTCGTAAATTTATACACTTGCGCCACCAGTGCTCAAGTCCTCGGGTTCCTTCTATGTAGGGGCTTTCGTCCAAGTCTGCAAAATGGGCGTTCCTCGCTGAGGCGACTTCGGAATTGGATCCATATTTCTTACCAGCATGCATTTTTTCAGGTTTGGGAAGAGGCTGAAATCCGAAGGCCAAATCTGTGGTGAATAGGGTGCATGCACAACTTCAAACTTCAGTTCATGAATTTTAGTCATCACACTGAGAGCTTTGTGGCTGAGAACGTTGTCCTGATGTAACAGAACTTTCTTCTTCGCCAGAACTGGCCTTTTTTCCTTAATTTTTTGCTTCAACAGTCTAGAAGGTCCTTTTACATCAACCGGCTCTTTTCTAGATAATCTACCACCAAGATTCTTTTAGCGTCTCCCCCCCAAAAAAACTGTGGCCACGACTTTCCCTGCTGATGGGCCACTCTTCGCTTTTTCCGGCGTTGGTTCTCCCTTACCTATCCACTATTTTGATTGCTGTTTGGTCTCGGGCGTATAGTGGTGGATCCAGGTTTCGTCCCAGTAAGAATCCGCCGCACAAAGTCTGTTGAGTTGGACTCATAGAGAGTAAAACATAGTTCTGATACCAACAGAACTCTCTGTTGGCATCTTGCTCATATAACTGTCATAAATTTATTTAATATTTCTTTTTTATATTTCAAGAGTAGATGACCATCTTGTTTAGCCCATAACCAGCCATTTCTCAATTCTAATATTAAACTTGCTAATTGACTGGCCCAGATATATGTAATTACATTATTAGAGGACATATGTACAGATAGCAATTTATTGTAACAGATTTTAGTAATCTGTTGTTACACATTAGTAAAAGTTCCAGCTATCAGTTAATATACAGTTTTAAAACATGTAATTTGATCATTGTCGTGCCTGTTTCCAATCTTATCATGTAACCTGGGCTCTGATTAGGCCAATAATAGAAAGATTTGTGAAATTTAACTTGTATATTTTCGAGATTATCAAGATTAAGAATTACTGCCTTAGTGACCACACTTCACTTGAGTATAAAAGAATTGAACGAATTATTAAGTAATGTAGTTTTTAAAGTCCAGGAAGGCGATTTGGACGAGTTTATAATTCTTTAACTGTATTTAGAGCAGTTATTGCTCTCGTAAACATATTGGCTGCCAGATGGAAGAGAGTCGAATTGGAAAAATATATACCAAGAAAGCGGAAGGCACTTGAAGTTCAATTTTTTTTGTTTACAGCACAATTCTTCATTTTTTGTCCGACCTTGGGTTTTCTTGAATATAATAGTTTTAGTTTTATTATATTTACTTTCAAATTATTAATTTCGCAATATTTTTCTAAAGCATATTTTTTTGTGTGCTTCGACTATAACAAACATCGATGGATAACAAAATTAAATCTGAAATTAATCTAATAAAACTAAGATTATATTTTGTTGTTAGAAGTAAAATAACCAAAGGACCAAATAAATTAAAAAAAAGATATATCCCCGAATCTTTCATAATAATTTCTTATTATTTTTTGTCTATTTCTTTCAAAGGATCCAAACCAACTTATCCGTGCCAGCGCATTACGTGTTTTGTCTAGTATTAGAGTACCGGTAATTGTGCCAATAGTCATGCTTGCGATTAAAGATTCTGCTTCTGATATGTCGCCTTATGTAAGGAAAACAGCCGCCCATGCTATACCTAAATTATATAGGTAAGTAAAAAAAAACCTAATATTGAATGTATTTTTTTCAATCTAATAATTATAATTTGGGAACTTTTATTTTTAGTTTGGATCCAGAACAAAAAGATGAACTTATACATGTTATTGAAAAATTATTATCCGATAAAACTACATTGGTTGTAGGTTCTGCAGTAATGGCATTTGAAGAGGTGATTGTTTTATTACTTTCCTATAATGCTGTTACCCTCTTTGTGTTTGGGAAAGTGAAATACTTACTTCTTATATACTTTGGCCTCTTGAAGGTATTGTAACGATTTTCTGAACTAGCTACTACAATTAATTGCTAAGTGGGTTCGGTTTAGATAAAACACTAAACTCCTAACAACAGCAATTTATTGTTTAACACAATAAATTACAAATAAAATACTTAAATACACTGTATAAACCAACAAAAGTTCTCTCAATTCACTTTTTATTCACTTTTAACAAGCGCGCACTCCATTTGCAACAAAACTCACTCACTCGAGCTGTTTTTCTCCTATTTATACCACTGGAGAAGGTTCTGGAAGTTTCTAGATTCTTCTAGGTCGTGGGAGACCGCTGTAGAAGAGTCCAGAAGCGTCCCGCTAGCGCTTCCCAGCGGCCACGAGGAGAACTTAAGGTGCCTGCTTCTTCCCCCTAGATGGCACTAGTAGCTGCGTTACAGTATCCAAGCTCCCAAAACTCACATACAGCCTGAAGAGGTAGCTGCTGTGTTCAGCTGCCTGGATTAGCATAATCAAATGGAAAACTCTATCTGCGCCTTTACACATTTACTCAGTCTTAACTGTACAGTGTACATTTTATTCCAGTATCGACACCAGAAAGGAGCCAGACTAGGTTTCCTAGATGTCACTGAATTTGGCTTGATAGCCAAACATCCTACATTCTTTAATTTTCACCATTGTTTAAGAAATAAGAGAGACTGTTTAATAGTTTTCTTTTGTAGGTATGCCCGGAGAAAATTTCTTTAATTCATAAAAACTACCGTAAACTGTGCAATCTACTTGTTGATGTTGACGAATGGGGACAAGTAATCATAATAAATATGTTAACAAGATATGCTAGGACACAGTTTGTTGATCCTAACAAAGATGTAAGTAGTACGACCGTTAGGTTACAAGATTTTGCTTTCCAAGTAGTGTTTAGATTTTAAATCTCGTGCATGTAGTATTGCGATTTTTCATCTTTTTATTATTACACGTCTATAAGAGGTCCTAAACCTATACTATTCCTTTATGCCTTAGAGCAACCCCAAAGACCCAAGCCTATTTTAATTCATTTCAAAAAAACAGTATTTCTCAATCAGGAACGTAAAAAATGAATTTTTTTTCGCAAACTGAAGCAACATTATTTTTAATATATTATGTTATTTACTTTAACAAAAAACTAAGGCTAGCCTTAAATATTTATCATTTATTCAATAATACCTGATATTGTTGAAAGAAATATATTTAATAATAGCTGGCTCTTAAGCAGAGGCTTAGCGTTCTAGAATTACTACCATTAGATTTTCACCTCCTAGCAGCCTATGCTACAGCTTGCTGACCGGTGATAGATAGTGATGTATGTAACGAGAAAACTTGCTGTGAAACTGTCCAAACGCGGAAGCTGGTCAGATGGGTGTCCAGATTCGGGGACCAATGGAAGATAGAGTTAGACAGGTAGCCTAATCAAGCCATTCTCTCAAACATCTTTATTATAGGAGAACCCCATGAGATATAATATCCAGATTAGAAAAACATGCCCAGATGAAAATAGCTCTCCAGTCTTCTCGAATATTCAAGAAATACTTTGGAAACGAAAACATTAGAATTGAATGCCATCAGTGTAATAACCTGATTAGTCCTACAGCCTGGAAAGCAGTGTATATTAACCAAAAGATCTTCTCCTGTCTCAAAATAGATAGCAGTTCTATATCTTTCATCCTTTCTAGAGCCGTCTGTATAAAATACGAGAAAATTGTCATGTGCCACAAATGGGCGCCAATATTCCCTAGAAGGTAAGTCTATCTTATTAATTAATAATAATCAAGTTTTGTTGGTTATTGGCAGTTAAACGACAGAGACGATGGGGTTGACAGACCATTCTATGATGATGACGATAACGAAACTGATGTAAAAAATAATAAACCACCTTTCACCATTGATCCGGATCACAGGCTTTTATTAAAAAATTCTAAACCATTACTTCAAAGTAGAAATGCATCGGTAATTTTTCTGGTTACATGAGTTTAATATTTTATTGCCGAAGAAAATTGAGTCCATTAAGTGTTATTTAATATTGTTTAAACAGGTTGTAATGGCAGTTGCGCAACTCTATCACCATCTGGCGCCGAAGAATGAAGTCTCACTTATAGCTAAGTCGTTGATTAGACTGTTAAGATCTTACAGGGAAGTTCAATCTGTGGTTCTTAATTGTATTGCTTCCATCTCAATAGAAAGAAAGGTTAGTTCAATAGTTAGAAAGAGTTCTTGATTTTAGTATGTGTAAAACATTACAGATGAGTAGGCCAAAATGATCTTAAACAAAAAATAATTGTTAAGCGATAGAATTTCTTCACAAAGAAATGTCTTTTATTTAATGTTCTAATTATTCTTCTCCAAGGATGACACAAGCATTTTGCCAAAAAAAAAGTTATATGAAACGTTCAGACGACTTTTTCCTACTATAATTTTCACTGTTATGATTTTATTTCAAAAATTTTCTTAAAAGTTGGAAAAAACTTTTCTGTAAAGTCGCACTACGGTCAGCCGATTTCTTCAAATTTGATGTCAAATTATAGCGTACGGTATTTTGGAATGGTCTTTTCAGGGAATACTGAAGACACCGCTCCAAAAAATTCCTCTAAAAATCAGTTTTCCTAAAAAGAAAATGTTTCAAATTTTCAAAGATTGAGGAAAATCGGTGGAGTCGTATAACAGAAAATTGCGAAAAACTAAAAAAAAAAAAATGGAAGCATTCAACAAAGTTGCACTTCCGGGCGACGGACTTCGACCGAAAACTTCATCTTTGTCAGATGCGATGATGGTATCTAATCGAAATATCAAGTTTGAGCTTTCTGCGATTTTTGTAAAATTAATTTTTTCGTATGAACAGAACTTTGTTATCATCAGAAGGATCATTTTAGGAGTGTGTGGCAAAATGTGATCCATTTATTTTATTTACGAGGAAAGGCAAATCAAAATAATAAAGACATATATTAGGTAAACATCAGAAATCTAATTTGTATGAGAAATTCAGCAATAGGCTCTCTCTAATGTTATTTAGTTAATATGCGTCTTAGCTTTCAGATTTGATGAACTGATTGACAGATATCGCATATTTCCCCGATAGCTCTTTTTTAAGTATATCCAAGATACATCAAGTCTTGTCGCAGTTAATTTTTCAGTAGGTGAATAGTAGCTTCAGAACCTTCTTTTTAAAAGTTTATGCATAAAAAATAGATTTATAAAATTGAATCATTTTTCCATAATCCATTGGAAATCATTTCTACTCGAAGTGCACATTTCATTTGATATCTTATAATTACTTATGACAATCATGTTTTGAATATTTCACAATCAGTTGATACGCAAAATACATAATCATAAAATACATATATTACACAGCTTGTCATTCCTATTTTAACTTTTAAAACAGTATAAAATGTTTTAGTGAACTTAAATTAGAAAAGGAAGAGAGTTGTCTGCACCTTTCCATCCATATTCCCAAATAGCAGTATTATGTTCAATTTAGTTTTTAATATTCAATTAAAATCCCTAACTCATTGGTAAATTGTGATTTAGTTGAGGTCCTAAAAGTGACTGCAATAATAATAATAATTATTGGCATCATTTTGGGTCACTCCAAATAGTTACATGTATAACAATGGTCAAATACCAGTGGTTTTGATGGATGTCATTAATTCCAGGGCATGTTTGAACCGTATTTAAAAAGTTTTTTTGTCCGAACAAGTGATCCAACTCATATAAAACTTCTTAAATTAGAAATTCTGACGAATCTAGCCACAGAAACTAGTATATCCGTTATATTGCGGGAATTCCAGACGTATATTTCCAGTTCTGATAAGGAATTTGTTGCAGCTGCTATACAGGCTATTGGAAGGTAAAAAATTTTGAGCTAATTAATTCTTGACTTCAAATTTACAATTTATTATTATTACTATTATTATTATGTCTTGATTTTTATATTGACAATTTATTTTTTAGATGTGCTTCAAATATCAAAGAAGTTACCGACAGTTGTTTGAATGGTTTAGTATCTATGTTGTCAAATAGAGATGGTATGTTTTTTCTTTGAATGCGAGCAGTTGTTTCTTTTTAAATCTAATGCGAAACACGCACTTTCCTTCCTCTTGCAATTATTATTACAATCGACAAACTTTCAATAAACTTACAATGTTTACTAAACGTTTATTTGGGGCTTGCATTACATAATATAAATCAAGGTGGGACGAGATTATGCTTGTTAGAAAGCCCTTTAATCGTCGTACAGTAAATATAAGCCTAACTTGCTGGTTCTCTTGGACTTTAAAGAAAATTGATGGAGCCCTTTTCGAGGAAATTCCAAAAATCTCAGAAAACAATTCTTCCGGTAAACTAATTTTCTACAAATTTGGAATTAAAAAAAAAATCTCCGTACATTATACTGGAAGAGAAAAGCGTAACGTTGCAATAACTCAGCAAAAATAATTGTTTTTGCAAAAATTTGCAAATAAAAGTGATAGGTTTTATAAGTGCAAATAGTATTATAAGAAGATCGCAATAAATATACTTACAAAAAAAAGAAGTAAAAAATTACTATTGGTAAAATTCTTCGATATTCTATAATGTTAGTTTGTTGTTTGCATTTGCCGGTTAAAACATGTCAAAATATTTCTATATGATGTTTAATGTTCTTTACGATCGCTGTACATATGTATTTGATATTGTAAAATGGATGTTGCTGAGGTTCGGTCAGAAAAACAAATTTTCACTTAGGTTTCGGAAAATGTATACCTTCTTCAGAGTCTATAGAAGTTTACAAAGCACATTACAAATCAAAAATTAACAAATCAAATACAAAATTAAAAATAAATATTTAATATATAACAAATTGAAATGAATTGAATGGGAGTTTTAACTGTTGCTAATTGCTGAATAAACCAGAATTAAACTATACATACATATTTAAAAAAAGTATAATCTGGTATACTGTAAAACATATAATCTAACATAAGAAATGTTATACTTACAAATATTTGTAAACTATCATTTTAAGAAATTCAAGAATAAAAAATTTATGTAAGTACATTTCTTAATTTGGAGTATATATTTTACAGTTTTATATACCAAATTATATTTTTCTTAATTTACATTGTAAACTGTATTTTAATTCTGGTTTATTCAGCACTATAACAGTTTAAATTTCCATTCAATACATTTCAGTTTGTTATATATTAAAATTTTACTTTGTAATATGCTTTGTAAACTTTGTACAGACTTTGAAGAAGGCAATAGATTTGCCGAAACGTCGGTGAAAATGACGTTTGAAGAAGTTAGTTTTTCTGTCCGAAGTACAACCTTCATTTACAATATTCTATATCTGAATGATGGTGTACTATATTTGCTTCGGTAGTATATTTGCTAGAGTCACATTTCAGTAATACTTACATTTTATTATCTGTAGAATAGAGTAAGGATTTTTTGTGTGTATGAGTTACGCTTAATCGGTGAAATTGCCTAAGTCACGAATTTGGCAATTTGGTTGTCTAATTCATGTAATTGGCAAGAGGAACACGTTAATTGAACAATACAAAATACCAGAGACATTTTCCGTGATAGCCTGCTTCATTTTGTGGTCATCCACCGGTTTCGGGCGTTCACCCATCTTCAGGATGCGTTTTTCAGACAGTGTAAACGGAGTGTGTAAACTGAATTTGCTCTGTGCAAGTCTGTGTTATCACACTGTCTGAAAAACGCATCCTGAAGATGAGCGAACGCCCGAAACCGGTCGATGACACAAATGAAGCAGGCTATCACGGAAAATGTCTCTGATGCTTTCCAGCTCTGCGGAACCAACCATCACAACAAATACAAAATACATTGCAGATAAAAGAAATGTAATGTATTTCTCTTGAACTTATGTTCATAAATAAATCATTTTCTAAATTAATATCGGTCGGACATTTTTTAAGATTATTACAGGACCTGCTAGAGTGACAGGCAGAATTACATACATAATAATTTTTGAATCACGACGTAGAGTTTATTGATTCAGTCTGCCAACAAGCTGCTAGTTCGTGAATTAGGCAATTTCACTGATTCGGCGATGTTACATCTTCACAGCAGGGCCATTCATTTTTCGCAAAACCTTTCTTTCCTAGATTCTCAGGATATTCATGTCCATTTAAAAAGTAAGGAAGACAATGGATCGCCTTGCATTAACTTACTATTTACCTTAAATTCTTTAGACAGTGTTTTGCAATTTTACAATACCCACTGTATTATTTAGTATCATTCTGATTAGGCAAATAAACTTTCTAGAGATCCCAAACGATTTCAGTGTGCCGATCAACTTGGCTCTATTCACACTACCATAGGCCTGTTTAAAATCTACAAACATATGGTACAGATCTACGTTGTATTCGTATGTTTCTCCACAATATGGCGGAATGAAAATGTATGATCCCTTCACTGAAACCAGCCTGATATTCTTCTAATATGTTCTCCGCCCATTTTTAGAGTCTTTTATTAATTAAGGTCGACAGTACTTTTCCCGTTTATTTCCTTTTCCCAAACCGGCATTTAAGAGCTTTAGTCCATACATTCGGCATTGTTTCGTTGGTCTATATGTTCCAGATGAACCGATATATTTCATTTTCTAATACTTCACCTCCAGTTTTTAGGAGTTCAACTTGAATACAATCTATTCTTCCGGGATATCTATTGTTTTTAAGAGGGTAATTACTTTCAAACTTTCGTTTAATTGATTGGCCGAGTCTTTCCCAATTCCTCCGAAGTAACAAAATACAAACTTTTCAGCTTCCAGTATTTTGAAGTTCTTCTAATTATACCAACATCCAAACCAACCGTTTTTAATAAGATAACTTTTTGGTTTCCTAAGGCCTCAAAACATTTATAACCGTGAGAACTTAATTTTAATTGCATGCAATCGAATGTTAACTCTTTTATAAGTGTAAGAGGAATTAGAAAATATATTGATGTCATCTTGATTACTTTTTTCAGAAGCAGTAGTCGCAGAAAGTGTTATAGTAATTAAAAAGCTATTACAGTCACAACCTTCACGTCATCGTGATATAATCAGATCAATGGCAAAATTAGTAGATACTATTACCGTACCAGCTGCTCGAGCTTCTATTTTATGGTTATTAGGAGAATATTCTGAACTAGTTCCTACAATAGCACCAGATGTTTTGAGAAAAATGGCTAAATCATTTATAAATGAGGTAAAATATCATTGATTTACATTTTATTAAGTATGGATATAATAATCTTTTGATGGAATGAATATCTTCTTTCAGGAAGATATAGTGAAATTACAAATATTGAATTTATCAGTGAAGTTATATTTAACAAATCCCACGCAGACACAATTACTTTGCCAATATGTGTTCAGTTTGGCAAGATATGATCAAAATTATGATATTAGGGATCGTTCACGTTTTCTCAGACAGTTTATATTTCCTACGAATAATGAAAACAATCTGTCTGCTTATTCAAAAAAAATATTTCTAGCCACCAAGCCGGCACCATTGTTACAATCAAAATTTAAAGGTAATATATCGATACTATAGTATTTATGGTTAAACTAATCGATTATTAACTCGTAAAAATATTCTATTTAATTAATAGATAGAGAAAATTATCAGATGGGATCACTGACACATTATATTAATATGCGAGCGGCCGGCTATCATGATATACCAGATTTTCCTGAACTTGCACCTGATCCCATGGCGAGAAATGTTTCTGAACCTCTGCCACCATCACCATCGAATATCGCTCCCAAAAAACAGCCAAAAAATAAATCATTCTATTCGGATTCCGATTCTTCACCTGAAGATGGTTTGTATAAAGTGCACACTGCAAAAACTAAGTAAAATAAAAATAGTATAATAAATATCGTTCATTGATTTTTGAATTTAAGAATCCGACTCAGAAGGCGATAATGCAGAAGATGATGAGGATGATGACAAAGATAGTTCTAGTGAAGATAGTAGTGAACCTGATTCAGAAACAGATTCTGAATCAGAATCTACCCCGACTGCTCAAGTGAGTCCTTATTTTTAAATCTAGGGTTGTGTAACCGTTTTGGATTAATTGTTTGGAGAGATTTACCAAGATGTGAAGAAAAAATAACTTATTTCTTGATCTATTTAGTCATTAACTTGGAATAGAATTAAACAGATAAAACTAAAAATAAATCAAATTAAGTGTTAATTTTAACCTAATTGACAAGTCACCAGAATTTCCCTAAAATATGTTTTTCCTGAAATATTTTTTAATTAAATAAAAGTTATAAAATTGTATCTTCAGTGAGCATTCCAGGTTTCAAGAAAATCATCGCAGCTGTTTTCGACAAAATTCAAAAACCTATTCGGTAATAAAGTCGCACTTCCGATTAGCCGATTTTTTTTTTCAATTTGGAGTTCTATCAATGCTATTAATATATATTACTAAGTAGGTTGTAAAACCTTACTTGCACTGAAGTACTTTAGGCGAAAGCATAACTGTACTATCCCTCAAACCCTTCCCCCAAAAAAAACAATTTTGGGATGTTTTAAATAAAAGTGATAGATATTAAATGTGTATGAAGTTTAATGGAAATCGTTAAAGCCGTTTTCGAGGAAATCGCGAAAAACTAAAAAAATTATTCATTAAAGGCGCACTTCCGATTGAAGTATTTTGCCGAAAGTTTCGTGTCAGCTTCCGTTAGTACTTAACGGAACACCAAGTTTGAGCTTCCTGCAACTTCTCGTTTTTGAGATATTTTTTAACACACACACTCACATGCACATACCTATTATTTGTTAAAAACAAATTTTTCCTTCTCAGGGGACCTCACAACATGTATTTCCGGCAGACTCGAAAATTTTACAACATCAATACTTCCTCTCATAAGAGAAAGTAAAAATAAGTAAAAATATGTATGTTCTGATATTGTTTTTTATGTATGTATGTTCTGAATATGTAAAAAAATATATGTTCTGAAAGTATAAAATATGTATGTTATGAAATAGACGTTTCGAAGTCTCCTGAATACGATAAAAAAATTTCAGCGAATGGTGTAAATATATAGGAATGTCTGTATGTGTGTTTTATGTGTCTGTCTGTGTAAACAGATATGTAAAGAAAGAAAAATTGCAGGAACCCAAAGTTGATATTCCGTTTAGACATCGTCATCGCAACCCACATGGTTTCGGTCAAACCTCTCATGGAAGTAAGACTTTACTGAAGCGTTTTTTAACGCAGTTTTCCTTAAATTTTGCATACTAACTAAATCATATAAAGGCTTATCACTTTCATTTGAAGCATATTTCCAGAAAAACTGATTTTTGAATGGTTCCGGATGTGTTAAGCTTTCCTCTAAAATGCCTCTTCAATGCATCGATTAGAGTTCTATAACTTTTATAGTCATAAGGTACATTAAAATGCATTGCTGGAATTCCATGTTTGAGGAAAATCGGTTAGCGAAAGTGAGAATTTAGAACACGTTTCTGAGGTTTTTTTTTGTGTACTCTTATTCGAGAACGGCGAATAAGATTTTCTTTAAATTGGTTTGCTAAATGCATCACTTTTATTTGAAACAGCTTTTAAGCTTTTATTTTTAAGCTTTTTTTGAAAATTTATTTTTAATGGATTTTGAGGCAGTTGGGACTCAAATTGCTTTTCCTTCCTTAGTTACATTCTGACGGTTTGATGCAGCCCAACCATGTAATCACTTAAATTCTTGATATAAAAAAAAAAAAAAAAAAAAAAAAAAAAAAAAAAATGTAATGTGCTGTTCTATAGTTCCTGAATTTTTATGTGAAAGTACATAAAATTGTAGATAACTATAGATACAATTAATATGTACAATTTATTAAGAAATACATATTTCCCTCTATTTTTTTTTAAACTTAATGTTATAAATA
>JAAEAF010009574.1:0-13616 GCA_011037195.1 Triatoma infestans
ATCCCATACCATTTTAGAACTGAGTACGTAAGAGCTCAGTGCTTTAATGGCGGCCTGACTGTCGGATAGGATAACAATCTCCTGATTCCGATATCCCCGATCAAGGTTCAACTGAGCGCACCTTCCAATAGCGTAGATTTCCGCCTGGAAGATGCTAGGAAACTTACCCATGGGTTCTGAGTGTTTGATTCTAGGCCCAAACACCCCTGCCCCGGTTCCTTCGAGGGTCTTAGACCCATCTGTGTACCACTTAATGGCATGCTTGCTAATACTGCCCAGGGCGGATCCATCGCTCCACTCTCCTTTCGTACTTAGCTTCGTAGAAAAATTCCTAACGAAGCTATATTTCTTAGTCATGCTATCTCTAGGAAAGTCCCAGGGGAGGGAGCCTGCAGAAGGGGGCATTCGCCTCCCACCCCCCAGCCCACATCCCCTCATGCCCTCCCTAGAGATTCTGAGGAGGGCTGCCTTCGCCGCTCGTTCCACCACTAGGTGGAGCGGTGTGAGATTGAGAATAACCTCAATCCCGGCTGTAGGGCACGTCCTCCTCATAGCTCCCGTCGTGCATAGGCACGCCAGGCGCTGTACTTTGTCAAGAGTCTTCTTGACCTTCTCGAGCTTTGCTCTGCTGTACCATGCTACTGCGCCATAGGTGATAATAGGTCTCACCATCATAGTGTACATCCAAATAAGAATTCGAGGAGGGCATCCCCAGGACTTGCCCGCCACCCTCCTGCACACCATGATAGCGCGAGTAGCTTTACTGGCCGTTATTTCAACATGCCTATTCCACAGAAGCTTACTATCCAGAGTTACCCCAAGATATTTGACCTCCTTCTTCCACTCTAGATCAACTCCAGCTAACTGGATACTTTTCAGATGTGGAAGAGCCCTGCGCCTTGTAAAAGGAACTACCGTGGTTTTCGCTGGGTTAATACCCAGCCCCACAGAAAGGCACCATCTATTAGTGATGTCTAGACCCCTCTGTAGTATTTCACAGAGGGTATCCTCGAACTTACCCCTAGCAATTATGACGATATCATCGGCATACCCCTGACAGATGTCGAGATCCGCCAGTTTGCAGAGGAGTTCGTCTACTACCAAACTCCATATTAGGGGTGACAAAACACCCCCTTGAGGACAACCCCTGGTCGTACTGACCCTAATGGTTTCCTGGCCCACCATCGTCTCCACTGTTCGTGTGGACAACATCTCATTCACCCACCTCGCCATTGTGCCGTCAAACCCCCTTTTAATTAGGGCCCTACTGACGGCCTCATGGGAGGTGTTATCGAAGGCCCCCTCTATGTCAAGAAAGACACAGATGGCCGTCTCCTTGACATCTAGAGATTCCTGGATAGCACTCGTCAGCTCATACAGAGCGGTATCCGTTGATCTTCCCGCTCGGTATGCATGCTGTCGCGGGTGCAAAGGCACCCTCTCCAGAATCTCCGTTCTTATATAACTATCCAAGGCCTTCTCCATTGCCTTAAGAAAAAAGGACGTAAGGCAGATAGGCCTAAAGGATTTGGGCAGGGTGGAGTCCTTATTCCCTGCTTTCGGGATGAACACCACCCTTGCCCTTCTCCATGGTCTCGGTATGTACCCGAGTGCCAAACTGCTTCTAGTTATTCGAACCAGGTGTGGTAGGATCTCCCCTATGCCCTTCTGCATAAGGGCGGGAAAGACTCCATCCACCCCCGGTGACTTGTATGGCAAGAACGAGCCAATTGCCCATTCCAGCCTCGAAGGGGTACAGATGGTCTTGGCTACTTCCCAATCCACCCTGCCGGGCCTGCCCGGTTCCTACTTTGAAAGATAAGAATAAACTGAAATAATTATTAGAAGAGCTAAAATATATAAACTGTGATATTATAGGACTAGCTGAGGTCAGAAGAAATGTTGAGCAATGCATTAATCTAAAGTGATAATACAGATTTTATTATAATGGTGAAGGTTTTTATTATAATTGGAGGCTTTTTAGTCCATTCCAACAGAGCGGGAAATATTATATTGAAGTGTTTATTATGAAGTGGTACAGTTTTACAAGAATTAAGATACTATTAAGTGTATAACTTATATATGTAAGATTTGAAACTATAAATAATAGATTATTATTACTGTTTCCATAAATAGAAGTATAAAGTTAGTTTCTATTTCATGATATTAATTTTGTTTTTATTAACATTTTTGTCTGTAATCATTTTGAAGATGTAACAGTAAAATATGTTATGTATTTTTAAAGATAATATTTATTTTTAATCTGAACTCAAACCGAAAGGTCACCACGACAAATGTCGATTTGTTACTATTAGCAAGTAAAAGTTGATTAATGTATTTATGACATTATAAGATATTTAATGTATATGATATTAGTGGTTATTATTATTATTATTATTATTATTATAATGTGCTTATAAGACTCTCAATTAGTGTTCACAGGCAAATACCCCTTCTTGCAACTTCATCAGGCCAGCACCACTTTCCAGATCTTACAAGTGATGATGAAGATAACAACTTTTTCGATATGAAGAAAATGATATCAAGAATAGAAAATAGTATTAAATTGTGGTGGATTGGACGTTTAGAAGATCATGATGAATCTTAGAATGTTGTATTTAGATTTTTTTTTTATTATAAACTTTTTATTTTTAAATTATATGTTTTTAAATTTATAGACACTCCCCTAAAATTAGGAACAACAGATTTTTTTTTTATTGTCTGTGGGGATGGACCAAGCCCTATGCTATCCAAAGCCCTTCTGGGCCCATATAGCTACCCCAAAGTTCGGAGCCTTCTCATGCACTGCAGCCTCCGGACAGTGTCTCACTCACACGGACAATGAGCTGTCTCTTACAGCTCCTAGGAAGAAAAAATCTAAGGGCAGCAGCTGGGCTCGAACCCGGTAGCTAGTCCAGCGCGCTACCACTGAGCTAATATATCATAAAACACAAAATTCTTAAATAAGGTAAGGTACAACATTTATAAACTCTCAGTTAATCATTATAGTTTCATCCGAAAAGCACCCTGTTAAACTGTGAATTTGTCGAAGTTTGTTTTATTAATGGAGAGGTCGTAGGAAACTGTGTGATACAATTTTCCAGTAACAACCAATATTCAGAAACTTAAGACCCGAGTGTCCCAATTATTGTGACTATAAAACTATTTATTGTGGTACAACAGAAAAATCAATTTAACAGATTTAGGAATTAAAGGTTGATTGGGTATGCATCCAAAAAAAAATTAATACTGATTCAATAAAAATATTTTTAATAACAAAAAATAAAATTTGTCATGGAACAACAAACATTAAGTATCCTTCGTAAATCCTTCACCTATCAAAGAAAGTTCTAAATAAATTAAGGAGATAATGGTTAGGTAACAATTCAGAAATCTGATAAAAAAAAAAAAAACAATTGTCCAAAATCCCCTTTGCAATAAAAAAACTGCTACAAAAAATTAACATTCTCTCATTAATTTCTTAGCTTCTAATGGCAAGATAAAAAAATAATAAAGACATAAAAACAATTTTGTTCTATAATTGAGCAATTTTTAGATATTTTTGTACTTTTAGGAATGTTTCTTTTCTTTTGGATTCACTATGATTTTCTTCCTCTGATCAATCATATACAGGTACAATTTCGGGAACACTGTAAAGTAAGAAATTACATTTGTTTTTATAAAATGTAGATATGTTTTTTTTTTTTAAATAAATAAATAAAATAATTCAAATTTCATTTCAAAACTTATTTTTAAATAAATGAAATCTTAGATAAAACAATCTAGCAGCGGCCCTCTAGGAGTTTCTAAGCTATACGCTTTTAAGAATAACAGGCATTCCCAATGCTGTTGGGAATCCTTTTATTTGCCTAAAAACATGCAGTTCTTTTTTCTTTAAGTATTTTATTATCTGTTATTGCCCTTAATCACTATCTAGTTATTCCAGTCATGTCAAATTTTTGAAACTGAGATTTCAGAAGAAAGGAATGTTTTGAGTTTTTTTCTTCACTTTTTCGTAATTTTCACGCAACTAATTCTTAAAACTACACGCACATAAAGACTTAGCATTTTCATTTCAAACACTTTTCTAGGAATTTATTTTTGGAAAATTCAACTTTAAGATCTTCATCTAATTCGATGCAACAGGTGGTTCTATCTACCTTCCTCCATAGCAATTAGAAGCTTGAAGAAAATTGATTAACCAGAAGTGCGACTTAACAGAATAGACTTTTCTTTTTTTTTTTCTTTTACTTTCTCAAATTTTCGATATCGATTTTCACCGGAAATATCCGTTTTGAGGTCCCCTGAGTCCAAAAAAGTGGTTTTTAGCAAATGGTCTGTGTGTGTGTATGTATGTGAACAGCATAGCTCATAAACGAAAAACCGTAGAAAGTTGAAACTTGATTTTCCGTTAAGTATCACCGTGGGATCTGATACTACGTTATCTGTAAAAATTTCTCAACCGGAAGTACCACTTTACAAGTTGGGTTTTTTACTTTTTTGCGATTTTCTCAAAAATTGCTCCGACAATTTTCTTTAAACTTTAAACATCAACCACACATACAAGAGCTACAACTTTAATTTGAAACATTTCTCCAGGAAAATGCATTTAAGGGCACTTTTGGGTAGGGTGGGGTTAGGTTTTATCTAAAGTGTATTTAGTTTTAGTAGACAGTCGTCATTTAAATAATGTTAAGTAGAATTAAATATTTGTTGGAAATGCCGAGGATTGCAAAAAAATCGGATAACCGACACAGTGCGTTGATTTTAACAACTTTTTGACTAAATGATTAGTCCTGTGTTCCGCAATTTTCTCAAAATGCTCCGACGATTTTTCTTGAAACTTATTATATAAACTACGCATACAAAGATCTACAACTTTTATTTAAACATTTCTCTGGGAAAATTCATTTAAGGGTACATATAGTGGAGGGGTGGGGTTATGTTTTTCTCTAAAGTGCTATCATAGTTGATTATACAATTCTATCATCAAAACAAAATTAATTAGAAATAAATAGATGGCCAAAATTCCGAGTTTCAAGAAAATTAGTCAACCGGAAGTGCGCTTTTACTGGACAGTTTTTTCAGTTTTCTACGAATTTCATCGAATTTGGTACACTAACTATAAAATTTGTCAATTATAATTTTGAGAACTGATGTACGTAGTGAGTGTTTCACACCAGATTTTTTTTTTTTTTAATTTCCTCTAAAATTACTGCAAAGATTTTCTTTAAACTTGAAATACTGACTGTGTAAATATAAAACATACACCATTTTTATTTAAAATATTTTTCATTAATATTGAGTTTAGATGAATTCTAGCTAAAATGTTTGTTTCTAAAATGTATAATCAATATTTTTGTCAACTCTGCGAAGTCTGCAATGAGTAACCATGTTTGTTTCTAAAATGTATAATCAATATTTTTGTCAACTCTGCGAAGTCTGCAATGAGTAACCCATCTACTAATCCTAACCAACTAATAACTAATCCTAAAACCAACATTTATAGTGTATGGTCCTCATCTATACAGATGAAAATAAATTATACATTTAGTAAAAATTACAAGTTTAAAGAAAATCTGTCAATAAAAGTATGATAATTGCAATTAGAAAAAATTTTGTTTTTCTTTTTGATTTTAAATTACACTTAGAAAGGATTTACAAACTTCGAAATTTTTTAAACAAATATTTGCATTAAGGTAGGTAATAATGATGCTATCCTAAATATAGAACGTTTCAAATTGACATAAACTATTTTTATTCAGATTTAACTTTCTCTTATTGCAGCTAATATAATTTCTTAAATCTGGAATTTGCCCCCGAACATCGTCCCCTATTTTATTTAGGTGCTTGTAGTTTAGATTATTTAAATGGCCGATAGAGGAAAACTTAATTTAGCAGCTTCTACAAAAAAAAAAATGATTTAATAAAAAAATACAAGGTTTATTAAAAGTATAATTTTAATGTAGTAGTTTTAGATTTAGGTCGTTATAGGGGATTATTGCACTGCGACCTGAAAGATCTATTGTGCCCCCGGAACCTCCCCTCAGTGCACTGCCGCCTCTGAGCATAGTTCTCTAGCTACAGACAACATTGTCCAATCACCGGGTAGGGCGTGGGTATGTGGCGTCGCCATCGCCACCCTTCCGGGTGCAATCAGCCTATGGCTCTCCAGGTCGGGGAATCCTTCACCCCACCCAATCCTGATCCTTTCCCCTTCCAGGGTTGCCTATAAGTTACCTGGGTTACTGAAACCCCTGCACTTGAGGCAAGGGACAGGTATCAGTAGAAGGAATCTGTAGATCCATCGGGCGTGCGATCAGTTACGCTAGCTCCATTAGACTTGAAATACTGAACTAAGGGCACAAGCTAGTTTCTGAGCTAATTGCTTGCGCGATTGAGGTAGAATTCGTAGTGGCCGTGGTTTAACCAATAACTCCAAATACCGAGGTTATGAGCTGAGCGGGAGGAGACTCGCAATATAAATTAAACTCCCGTGCCAGCGCGTAGCTGGAAGCGCATTTGCTGGGTGTGCACGGTTTACCAGAGCCTGCTAGGGATTGCCTTCTCTAGCTTCTGGAAGTTGAATATGACCACTATGTGGGATCACTCTGCGCGCTGGTTGAGCGTATCTCAACCTGCCCTTAAATGGCTCAAGTGTAGGGGTGCGTCGGCACTTCTGCTATGGTCGGGTATTGCACTAAAAGTCCTTCCATGGTTAGTGACATCCCCTTCTTGTTAAACGATCCCGTTGCTTGCAACGGGGGAACCGGTAAACCCCAAGCGGTAAGTACGGTCTTGAAAGATCCCCCTCAGTACTTTCTGAGGAAAAAAGGGGTATACGGGAAGAATGTCCATCACCGGGCACTGCCTGTAGAGAAAGAGAAAATCTAAGGTCAGCATGCTGGGTTCGAACCCGGGACCTTCGCGTTGGTAGTCCAGCGCGCTACCACTGAGCTAATTAATACCTTCCTTCTCCCTTGGCTTACGCCAATTAACTAGGGACGGAGACAGTTTGTGTACTGTTTGTCCTAGTCTGTAAAGTGTAGAGTGTATGTAGTAACTATATGCATCAGATACATACCCCTTGTGGGCATTAAAGAAGTAAGAAAATCGTTCGATCCATTTTCAAGCAAAGTGTGAAAAACCCAGGAAAGTCGCACATCACGTTTATCGAATTTTGTTTTTTTAACTCGGAATTTTAGCAACACATAATTTTATTTTTTCATAATATGATATCTCTTTAAAATTAATTTTCTATAAAAAAAATATAGCAAGTATAAGTGCTTCCTAACGGTTTTAGCAATTCTTTAATTTTCTCACATATGAAAAAATTATATCAAAATGATAATTCTATTTTTGTTATTGTCGTACAAGTTACTCAGAAAAAATAATGAAAAACTTTTTTGAGTAACTTTCATCGTTCCCTGCTTAAAGACGGTCCTGCGATTATTTTTAGAATAAACAAAATAATATTAAAAAATAAAGTTACAAGCTGATTGCCAAATTTAAATTAACAATAATATTTATTAATAAATAAAGGAATTTTTATATACGTACAATAACTTCATAAAAAATAAAATCGTTTTACCGGTAATCAATTTTAATGATACAACACCTTCTCGTATGTCTAATAATATAACAAATATTCATAAAATATAAATTAACATAAATTATATAGAAGGAAAATCAATTAACCATTGAAGTAAGAAACCTTCATTATTCTTCCAGTATTATTTCTATTTATATTTATATATATATATATAAGGTAAAGGTCCCAGTAGTTGACACTGTAAGGGGAATATCTGTCATAATTGCCATCTATACCTATAATTTTGGTTTTTAAACTTTGTTTTAGCTATTTTTATGTTGGCCAAACGTCTACTGTTATTTTAAAAAGAAAAAAGTTACAATTGTCTGAATAACTTTACTCAAAATTGAACTTTTTATAGAAGCTGTAAAATACTGAGTAATTGACACTTAAAAAGATGGGTGTTTCTATTGTTGACACTTTAGGTTTAGTAGTTGACATACCATTGAAATTAATATAAATCGGCATAAATAAATTAAACAAAATTGTTTCTGAACCAATGTATTTAAGTAATTAGTTTTAATAAAAAATTTTGCAGTTTTAGTACTTAGGTATAAAATATATGTTTACCAAAACTGACATAATTTGCATTTTCATAATTATTTAATAAAAATCTACTTTTATTGGTGTACAAAATTGATATCTGGGTTGATCTTTCGATCCAAAAACTAAAGGTGTTGTGAGAAACGCCTCAATGTCAGTTGCACTTATAATTAATGTATTGTTAGTTGGTACAAATATAGTTTTAATTCTGTTACAAGGGCGAAGAACTATCACTGAAATATGTTCATTCTGCATTAAGGTAACTTTTCCTACTACTTTTTTCTTTTTTGGGAGTTTATTTTTTTGGCCTACCGTGATAATTACAAATGCTCCTTCTCCCAATGATATTGTTTGTGAAATTCCAACGTCTTCAGCAGTTGAGTCTCTCAATGATTTTGTTGGTGAAACTGCAACGCTTTCAGGAGTGACTGTCTCAATGACAATGTTGGTGAAACTGCAACGCCTTTAGCAGTTGACTGTCCCAATGATAATGTTGGTGAAACTGCAACGCTTTCAGGATTTGACTGTCTCAATGACAATGTTGGTGAAACTGCAACGCCTTTAGCAGTTGACTGTCCCAATGATAATGTTGGTGAAACTGCAACGACTTCAGCAGTTGACTGTTTCAAAGTTGTCTTGTGATGGTCATTAACTTCATGTAGTAAGCTGGTTTTAGATGAATCTCTTTCTTCTGTCATCACTTCAGATTGAAGAAAATCATAAACTACCTTCTCAAAAGAGCTATTTAATTCATCATCAGAATGTTGGTCATCTGAAGGTATCCATTGTTCTTCTGCTTCAGAGGAAGAACAGCTTTGTTTTTGTTTTTTTCAGCTTTTTTTTTTTTTTTTTATTATTCTTTTCTTCCGTTCGACTTTTTCGCAGTTCTTCTTTCATTCTCTGTTTTTCTAACTTAGTTTGAGCTTTAATTTTTTGTCTCTCTAGTCTTTCTTCTGTTTTCTTTTTTCTGCTTTCAACGGCTTCCAATTTTTTCTTTTCTTTGTTTTCATAATATTGGACCCACTGATCAGAAACTACTGCACTTGGCATTCTTTCTCTTCTTCTTTTTTTCTTCTCCAAAGGTTTTGGCCAAAATAATACTGTTTTAAATGGACTCGGTACGTCTGGAGGGCATCCACAAGAAGCTTCTGCACTGGTTACACATTGCTGAGTAATGGTATTAATCAGCCGATTTGAAGTCTCGATTCTGTTAATATTTGGTTCATCAAGAGTGTTATTTTTTTCATTGTTTTGCACCATATCATCTACCACAGAATCACTAGTACTTCTTACACTCACACATACCTCTTCACTAACATCCTGGTTTCCTTCTTCCTTACCTGCGCACATTATGGTGTCAGTCTTTATTCTCTTCCAGACCTCAAAAAGTGTTTTATCTTCGATGTTACCTTTCCAAACCGAAGATGCTTTGAATTCATTTAATTTTTCTCCTCCGATGTACTTTTCTAAGGTTGCAAGAGTTATCTTTATTTCAGGTGTTTTGTTAGAATTAGGCTGGATATAATGTACTTGATGCTTTTGTGGTTTAAATATTTGCAAAACCTCACTGGGGTTCCATGGTACTAATCCAGTCTTTTTGAAACCGTTTCTTATAGTCTCTGCAGAGAGTTTATAATCCATCACAGATTTAAGAAGTGGGCAAAAACTTATTTTTTTTAAAATTGGATTCTCAGAGTTTTTAATTCTCCACTCATGTACAGCATTTCGCCAATGCTCCTTAAGTGCTTTAAAGACAGCAACGTCCAAGGGTTGGATCAAGTGTGTTGCGTTGGGGTAAAGCGCAATTAAGATGATTCCATTATCCCTACAAAATTGGCTTGTGTGTAGAGTAAGATGTGATGTATGACCATCAACGAAAAGAATGACAGGAAGAGTAATCTTATTGCCAATGATCCATGGGTAAAATACATTTGTTAAATATTCATAAAACAGAGCACCTGTCATCCAGCCTGTGTTCGATTTTCCAACTCCCCATCCTGATGGTACACTCGCCGCAAGATCTGCAGGAATCCTCTCGTATTTGAAAACTATTAACGGAGGTGCTAGTTGGCCGCTGGCGTTAGCGGTTACTAAAACCGTCAGACATTCCTTCTCATCCGAATTGACTATTTGAACAACCGTTTTTTCCCCTTTTGGTGCTAAAACTGTTTTCCCCTTAGGGTTAAGAAAAAAAGCGCTTTCATCAGAGTTATAAACTCGGGAAGGCTCATTTAATATATTTTCCAAATCATTTTCTTTTAAAAAGTTGAAAACTTCAACGTACCACCCCCTTACATTTTCGAAAGACACAGATCCTCTACTAATTGTGAGGTTCTGTGATACCCTTGCAGATATTGTGGGGTTTCTGTTTAGAAAACTTGCCATCCAAGAACGACCTGGCCTTCCATTTACGAATGGATTTGGCCGATTGATTTTTTTAATTATTTCCTGCACACTATCAAGAACCATATTTCTAGGATTGGGAAGCCGGCTTTAGCAGATGTTGCTATCCATTTCACTAGTAAATCCTCTTCCTTCTTTGATAGGCAAGACTTAGGCCCCATTCTTCGCTCTATAGGCGTCTTTCCTTTCACTTTGTAAAGTAAGGTGACCCTAGGAACGGCATGCTTTTTGGCAGCTGTTGCCACCGGAACTCCTAATGCCACATCGTGAATGGCATCAAGCATTTGTTTTTCAGTGTACGACAGCATCTTTCCTTTCACTGGTGGCATGATAAATATCCTGGAAACAGAAAAATCATTACAGAAAAAACAAAAAAAGATTGTATCAGTATTTGACAGTGCTGGTACCAGTGGTTGACACCCCCTGTCAACTACTGGTTTCCATGATGATATTTCGATATTTCTGAGAGCTATCTGCTTCTTTAAGCACGGTGAGTTAAATAAAGAAAAAATTGCAGATAGCATTTGATGCACAAATAATTGACACCCTGTCAACTACTTCAACACGGTCGGAAATATCGTATGAATAGTTGACATGAGGGACAATTATTTTGAATTGTTAAAATAACGAAGCAAAAAGAATAGCAGAGCATCTACGAGTCGCATATTATGTGAAACATTTGCCAGTTAATGAATTAAATGACTTAATCTCAAGTAATAGTTTAATGAAATCAGCTTACCTTCTTAATAAAGTGCACTAGAAAATGACACAAAACACCAACAAGGTAGTTGCAACAAGCGAATCTTTCCAGCCACTAAAAAGGTATTCTATGGTTTTAAAAGTACGTTAGCATTTTCTATAAAGGAAGATGGCGTCAATTTGCCGCCAAAATTCAAATTCAAAATTACGATCCCAAGCCTTATTTTTACGTATTTATTATAGAGTGTCAACTATTGACTCAGTGTCAACTACTGGTGTCTTTACCTTATTTAAAATAAGGTTGAAATTAATTTTGAAATATCTTTAGAACAATATCTGTAATAAATTTTGAAATGGTTCACTTAGTTTTTGGTTAATTTTTTGGTTAATGTTTCAACCTACTATTATATGTGTCAAAGTCCGTGGTTGACATTTCTTACTTAAGACTGTAAGAAAAATCACAAGTCTATTACTCGGCTAAACTTTACTTATGGTCAGCCTCGTGAAAGTAAGCTCGAAAACTGCGAGTGATCCACTTATTTTCGAGTTTGACTGGCTAAGAGCTTTTTTTGGGGCCCCGTAAAAGAGTACTGGAGGACCGTAAAATTTACAAGCAGTTCCCTTTTATGCATTACTATTAAAGTAAATGAATGAACCATCATAAATAAGTAGTAGTACACTTTTAGCCATTACTCTTATTATTGATGCCAAGTTTAATTTTCCGTATGCCCTGACCCCTTTATTTATATATAACTCAATAAGTATGTTCTGAGCTCCATCTACAATTAAGGGAACAATTTCAAAATCATAGCAAAACTTGTTTGTATATATATAGCAGTAATCATCATTTCCTAACAGTTTTCAGTATAAATTAATGATTATATATATTCCATCTCGAAAAATGGACTAGAGAGGACGCCTTCAAACTTTTTTCAAAAAAAACCGAAGATATAATGCCCATTTCTCATTTCAACATAGTTAACAGGATACAAGATAGATCAATAATTAATACTGAATGAATTAGTCTATGTTTTCGTAAAGCATTAAAAGTAAGTTATGTATCTTTGATACTTATATTTGTTGGTTTTATGGGTAAGGATTGTAGAAAAAGTCTTCTTAGTTTTTCCCCAAACGTTTCGGGGAAAAATCTTCAGTAGGGTATCTATAGTTAAAAAAATGAACAAAATCATTTTTCTTTTTTGTAAACAAAATATAAGAACTAATTTTTTTTTTGCATTCCTGACCCATAGAGCCAACAATTTTTGTATTAAATAAACAAATGTAAGGAAGGGTCGACAGCATGATGGAATATAAATTTTGTATTTGTATTTTTCTACATACAATTTTATGTGGCATAATAATTAATTCATCTTAATTGATAATTTATTCATACTAATTTTTCCCACAGAAATGAATACCAGCTATAACAATGGAAACATCTTCTTTACAAATGCCGTGTGACAAAGCCTTCATGGGCTGTGGCGCCAAGGTTTTTTTAAATTTATTTATCTATATTTCGAACAATGACTAGGGAAAGTATTAGGTTATTTTTAGGGCACCCATACTTTAAGTATTACTAATATGGACGATAGAATGCACATTAAACACTGAAAATTAAGGTAACGATAACAAATTTTAATATTTGATGCTGTAAAATTCGGAAAAGATTAAGTGCATATATTTACATGCTGCCCTCATCGACGATGTACACGGGTTCGCTACCATACGTATTCTTTTGAATAATAAACTCATCACTATGACTTCAATTCATATTGTATGTAAAACCAATTACGAAACGTTTATCAATATATGCTCTATAATATCGAGCGGTGCTTAAAGTCATTCTTTCAATTATCTGAAGGAAAAATTACACTAATTAGCTAAACGAACTACAGCAATCCAGAATAAGGAATGTGTGACACAGTGTGTATAAGGAATGCTGTAAAACTTATTGGCCTCCCAAGTGATAATGCTAGCCATTGCCAACCATATAAAGGGATCTCCTTTAGATGTTGTGGCGTGTTTGCAGGTTAGATCTTCCTATAGAGAATTTAGGCCACGAAAAGTTGAGTGTTTTCTGCTGATATGATAGCCAAAACATTATCCGAAGAACCTTTAACGCTTGCTACACAGAGACAATTTTTAAAGGTAAATTATAAACATACTAACAAAAAAGACCGCGAATGGTTACAGCAATGGTAGGAAAACTTATCGCAATCCTAAGGACCTAGGTTCTACTATGACTCCGACATCTTTTTAAGATGGCGACAGGCCGTAACTATCTCCCTTAAGCCGGCCATACACGTTACGGTCTACCGTACGGTAAAACTGGGCAGTTTTGCCTGCGCAGGCAAACCGGATGTCGTAGCGTGTGTGGGGA
>JAAEAF010009575.1:0-50448 GCA_011037195.1 Triatoma infestans
ATTATTCATGTAAAAATAGTCAATAGATAAATTGACTATATAACGATTTCCAATTAAATTATTTGTGATTGTGTGATAAATAAAAAGAAACAAAGTAGACTTTATAATATAGACAAAATAGACAAGTAACTGAGCTATAGACAGACCGTCGCCTTTGTAATTACAATCTGGCGCTCGTTGTTAAGTGCATACATACCTTAACAGTTATTTCTTTTTATAGGTTAAAAATAAAAATAATTCCTTAATAAACTAAAGAATTCAGTTTAGCCACTGGTTGCTCTAGGAATTATCTACACATGGTTAAATAGCTAAAGATCAGTTCTAAAACACGTTTCTCTCTTCACTGATTTATAGTTTTCTATCAATGGCAAAGTTGTGGCTAAGTTGTTATCAGTGTGATGTTGGGTACAATGGGACGGCTAGCACCTGTCTCAACCATGACCCTTCTTTTCACTTATTTTAACATATACTAATTTATGAATTTCATTGATATAATTATGAGAATTTAAATAGTTTCATCTACTTTCTAAAATATTTCTTTTAAGTTTCATCTGTCATTGATAAATTATTTTATCTAAAACTGATTTATTCAAATATTTCTTCTTAATTGTAAGCAATCGCCTTTGGAAGGGAGAAATTTGTGTTTTTGTTTTGTCGAATAATTCAGCAAAGGCTAGCTACATAACGCGAAAAATGTTTGGATGGCTTATCAACAGAAATTCCGTGAATCAAAAAACTGTAAAGCGGAATACGGGTGGGTCTTATATCCGCCATGTTGGACCCATCATAACACAATGATATGAAATATCCTAATTTATCAATTAAATCATGGGAGATTCCTTAATTTCAGATCATATTATACTCTTTCACCCAAGTTTTAAATAATTATTACTGTATTACAATTATATTGGTGTATGGATGCTACATATATTTTTTTAGTGTTAGAGTTTATAAAATGTTCAAAGATCGTAAAAGTACTATTTTAATTGCAAGAATACCAATTATTCTTTTATTCAAAAAAAACTTATTGAAATTTGTCTGATATTTTAGAATACAGTTGAGGCAAAAGTTCATATTAACTTGAACTCATACTAGGTGGCACATGCCAACTTATCATCAAAACATCGGATTTGTTGATGAAGTAAGCACTAAAATGAGTTGCTAAAAATCTAATAAAATGTAATGTTAGATAAAATTTTTGGAAATTTCACAAGACTGACTCCCAGCACAACCTTTTGCCCATTAAGCATTATTGTAGTGACTGTTCGAGCGGATCCGGTTCAGTGAAACGAGTTGATTAATACCAGATCGCTCTTTACACATATATATTTTTCAGATGTATGTGTTAGTTGGCTGATCGGCCAAGGGGTATCATAAGAAAACACCAAAAAAATTTTTAAGTGTTTTTTATTAATAATAAACAATGTTTGTCGAAACGTCGGGTTATTAATAACAAAAAACTTAACAATTTTTTTGGTGTTTTCTTATGATACCCCTTGGCCGATCAGTCAGCTAACAGATACATCTGATCATTTCTAACGGCCAACAATTGCTACAATTTGATATGTATATATATTTTTTTAATAAAAATGATAATAGCCGCTGGAGTAGCAATGCGGAGGTACCGGGTGGGAATCCAGTATGCTGCCCTTAGATTTTCTCTTGCTAGGAGCGTCTACAGCTAGAAAACACTGCTCGGAGATCGGCAGGCTCTGAGAAGGCTCCGGGGGCACAATAGATCTTTCAGGTCGCAGTGCATATCCCCTTTAAAAAAAAAAAAGTATATATATATATATATATATTTAATGTTCTACAAGGTTTATTTAAAATGTTAATTAGAGAAATAATATTATTTTAAAAAATAATATAAAAAATGAATGGCACACATGAAGTTTTATTTTACATAAGACTGTGTGTGACTGACAGTGTGTGAAATGGCAGTGGCTAAGCATGTTAAATTAAATTTTATGTTTGGCACTATTTTTAAAAATTTTATTTGATTATTTGTGCTGTTTTCTACATTTTATTTATAGTTCAATTTCTTTTCTCTAGAATTTAATTTCATGAATTTAATTTAAATCCCTATGTTTGATGTATTCATACAATTAGAATAAATCCTAATATTTTTCACACACTGTAAAAAATCTAATCATTAGTTTACTGTTTTTATTAAGAACAAAAATCCAATTGAATAAAGTCAATTATGTGTTTAAACATTTCCATCACCAAAGCCTATTATTATCAAACGGTCAGCTGGCATTTTAAAACACAAAAAGATACATCCATCTTTGTTCAGAAAAGAAATTGATATAATAAATATTTAATGAATTGATATAATATTTATTTAGGGTTGAGTAAAAAGAAAAATTGTGAAATTTATAATTAACAATAAAATGTGTTTATTTTAAAATGAAAACAGAAATTTTAAAACTCTTTTAAGGAAGTATGTATATTTTTTAAATACTTCAGTCAATTAAAGAAAGTTTATACCTTTGGCATTCATAGGTCGAGGGTAAACTGTACTTTCAAAAACCTTACAACATATAGAGTGAAATGACTTTTGCTAATATATTTAGATTGTTAGTGGTAAGGACTTCTTGGAATGGTAGGGACTTATAAAAAAAAAAAAAAACTTAAATCTTGAAATTATTTCGCTATAAAATATAATCAGAATTTTGTGCTTAATACTGTTTTAAACTACAAATGCCTATGGGCGTGTGGAAATGCTTTTTTTACGTTTATTAAGGAGGAAAACTGCCCTTACTCAATGGTAATCTGCCAGTATTGAAGACTTCAATGTTACGACATATTTAGCCAACGTTTACCGCCTGAACAACACATTATAAAATAATAATAATAATAATATGTTAGTGTAATTTACAAAATTAGGATAATTTACATAAATAGATGGACGTTTCTAATATTCTATTATAAGAGCATTATGTATTTTAAGTTTCTAAAGTGTAATATTGAGAGCATAAGGTTTAGTGTGGGAGGACAGGTTATCTGGGAATTTCGAGAGTATCTTGAATGAAAAACCTTGCCCTCTTAAACATTTCATTTTAAAATAATACTAAAAAAAGTAATATTAATAATATTGTGCATTATGGTTATTGTAAGAGAATATTTTTCAGTACTAAAAAAATACTAATTCGTTTATCAGGCATAGAAAGTATATACAACGCTATTGGCCTGAGATAGTAATTGCCGTTCACATTCAAGAATCTTTGAGCTTTAATCAGTCTTAAAAGCCAATAAGAAAATATAGCTAATTGCAGGGATGCAGTTAGTCACTTTGTTGCATTTTTAGCTTGTTTTATTATAAGGACAAAAATATAGCTTCTATAAAAATTTACCCTTATCTATATTTATTATGTAGCTAACCTACATCAGGAGTGGGCAGTTTTGCAAAAACCAGAAATACTGGAAATATGGGACAACGATCTGAACTTCAATGTTAGCTATCCCTAAACACCAATCTTTCATCCCGTATTTTATCCGTGGTAGCATGCATATTCTTATTTTATTCCTGACCGGTTTCGCATTTTCATCCATCGTCAGAGCAGATTTATTAAGTTCGCGTAGAGAGTTCACTTCAACGCAATGTTTCTGTTACACCCACATTTGTTCGTTTGTTGATGTGCGGGAGGTTATAAGGTTTATGTTATTATGTGTGTGTGTGTGTGTTGTGTGTGTTTATTGAGAAAAATGGAATTATTATAGATTTATTATTAGAAAAAATAGTGCATAATAAAAAGCTTGTTTTGAAGAATACTTTATAACTAAATTTTAATAGTAATGTTAAGTATGTTCAGTGTTTTATCATGTCATTTTTTATTAGGGGGGTCCAACAAAAAATTTCAGGAGTATATATTTATAATGCTTATTTTCCTATCGTATCCTTCAAAACATGCTATTTATTATACACTTTTTTCTAATGTCTAAACATAATTTATAATAATTCCATTTTGTCATTAAACTCATAACCTTATAACAGTAACATAACCTTATAACCTCCCGCACATATATACAATCAACAAACCAACAAGTGTGAGTGTAATAGAAACATTGCGTTCAGGTGAACTCTCTTCATGAACTTGGTAAATTTGCTCTGACGGGGGATGAAACCGGTCAGGAACAAAAGGAATATGCATACTATGACGGATAAAATACCAGATGTTATCCAGCATTGCGCACCCATCCACACATTCATCAATGTTTAATTTACTAACCTCCCTGGGTTATCTGGGCCACATTGGAAGAAGAAGAACTTGTCTTGGGCTACACTAAAAATACAAACACTAACATTTAGCTGATGAGCAAAAATATAATTTTTTTGTTATCCAGAGAAAATGCACAACACATATTTATTTCAATTTCTGTACTCTGTATAGGGCCTACAGAGGTAGTTTTGTACGAAACAATTTCGGTCTAGCTGTCTAAATCAAACTCTAGCTCACTACCAAGCATTGTACCTTTAAAGATTATATTCTATGTATAGACACTGACAACCAAGGGTGTCACAATAGTTCTATTTGATCGCAGTAGATTTGGCTTTCTATTACATCTAAAATCTTTTTTTCATACGCCACAACTTTGGCTATTCAGGTATTTTACGCCAAAGTTTGCGCTGGCAACTGTTTGTTTTGTATGATATGTTGGGGGCACGTGAGAACAATCTCGGACGCAAGCAAAACCCCTTCACCCCCCCTTAAACCGGCAACAGCCCTGAAGAAATGACATATCCACTTCTTCTTGTGGGGAAAGTGATCAAGCAGTGTAAAAACATGGGCTTGCAGAAAGAATAAAGTTAATCACACACTTCCCTCTAGATGAAACTACGCCAAATAGACAAAATTCTTTAAACAAGAACATTTTTTTTTTCTTGTATCTCGTTTGAAGTTATAACGAATTAAATTAACAAGATTGAAATATTTAGAATCTAATGATCCAAAATAAATAATATGTGGTACACAATTATTACCAAAAGAAAAATTCGTAATTTTTAAAATATCGATTCTTTCTTACCTCTTCACTTATCAGAAAGAATAAAATAGCTTTCTCGAAATAGAGAGGCAAGTAAGAAATTTATATTAAATAACAGAGCTTTTATTCGATGTTATAGTTTTAACAAGTTTAACTTTAAATTTGCTTCTATTGAAGAAAAATTCCATATTCAAAACATCATTTCAAATTCATAATGCATGAATCCTCTTGAAAATATGAAAAGCAAAGAGCAAATTATAATTCTTATAAATAAATCTTTTCAAATGTATGAACGCAAAATACAAAATAAATAAATTCATTTTTAAAAATATACAATGTTAAACTTGGCGTAAAATAAAAAAACAAAACAAAATATTCTAACAACTTGTACCCAATTAAATTACATTTCTAAGTATACTACCTATCTAAAATATTTTCAAGATCCCGTTATCTTTTCTAGAAATAATCCTAAAAATATAAAGAATGTCATTTACCTTAATGTTCCAAATATAGTAGTATTTTGTCATAATTACTATCATCAACTTTGTTTTTCGTCTATCCTAAAATCTTTTGCGCATATATATTGTAAAAACTTTAACATTTAAGCACAATTACTGCTGTAATTTGAATTATTCGCTTGAGAGAATCTGCATTAAAGGAGGGCAGATATTTCCATCATTATTTACTTCTTATTTGAATGACTACTTTTTTATGATGAAATGATTTCCTTGTACTAATCATTGTGAGAAACAAAATTAATGATTAATGATCATTGTTTGGGACTTGCATCTTCTTTTACAACCATTGTGGAAATATAGGCCCATATTTATAGACATTAACTTATACAGCGGTACAGATCAAGCCTATTTTTGAAACACCCTTGTTTTTAGGACTTAATCAAGCCTACGTTTTAGTAAAGACGATCAGAATTATTGTTTATTTATCGAAAAAATGAATAAAATGTTGTTTTTTTTTATATTTTTAATCCTATATTAAGCTCTCATTATTATGATTAAGTGAATTTTTCTACGTCTATTTACAGTATTTGCGCCTTTAGGTTTTGTCATCCATTTTAAGCAACTTTTAATTTTGAGTCCTTACAGTCAGCTTTTTCTAAGCATCTTTTCGTTCTAATCCTGCCTTTATAGACTATTTTTCGGGAGGGATTCTGAATTGTGGCATATTTTCCACGAGCCGAAACATTCATTCACCTTAAGACTTGCATGTTAAAGCAATTCAAACATTATTATGTTCGAACCTCTGCTTCTGATACCGTGATTCTTATTTCACAATACGGTTTAACAAATTTCTTTGAAGATAAAGAATTTCCAAAACCAAAAAAAGGCAGGGCTGCATTAAATATTGTGCAGCAAAGCGGACTGTGTCGTCACTTTTACAAGGTAACAATCAAGAACACATCCTATTAGCAAAGATGAACGAACGCCTGAACGATTTTGCACAAAAGATCTTGGAAGCTTATATTAATTAAAATATTTAGGAAAAGCAATATTAACAAGACAGTAGGAAGAAAGTATAGATAGTAGGAAGTCCAACGCTAAGACAGAACAAGCTGAAACATAAACATTTCATAAAATAAACAAAAAGTAAATGATATTAGAGAATGAAATTATTCTTTAAAGTTGATGTAAATTTGTGGAATATGAATTGTATCAAATAGAGGTTAGATATAACGAGGTAAACTAATCATTTAATATCGAGAATGTGATTGTATTGTGGCGAGACATGACCACCGCTAGCCAGTAAACAACATCCCACGCATTTCCTCTTCAAATTCACTGATGAGTGCCGGCGTCGTTGGGACCGTGCGCGCTGCTTGTACAACTGGTCTGATTTCCTTTATGTCCAACAGTCCAAGGACCTCTCTTACATATACACTCAACGACACTTTAACAGGTATATTTTCTATAGTGGATATGTAGGGTAGATGTTAATAAAGAATGATCTGTATCCTTTATCATTCTATTATGGTCGATTTAAATTTAAATATTTTTAAATTTAAATTGGCTATAAATTCATGGTGTGACCATTCAGGATACTTTGTTGAAATGTGATAAATCTAAAATATATATGTAAAGATAAGTTTCAATGTCTATAATCTGCCACTAAATATTCTAAGATGACCGTAGCATGTAAGTTAAGTAATTGAAAACATTCATGGATCCAAAAAGAGCAAACAGCTAATAATGTTGAGCCAAAATTGCCATTATTAATCCAACTTTATTTATTCAATAACACTTTCTTAGTTCCTGAAACAATTTTTTTTTTTTTAGTTCTAATATAATGTCAATAAATGTACAAAAGAATAGTATTTGCATTGAACAGTATTATAATTGAATTCTTTCTTTACTCACTGCATAAGCTGAGAATAAAAGAAACATAAAAATGGAAGGACCAAACTTATAACCTAAATAGAGAAAATCGTTAATGTTTTCACGAAAATTGCGAAAGGACTGACTTCAAACGGAATTTTAGCAACATATTTAAATGGTCCTTATCTATACAGATCCGTAGATGATACTCGTACATTAAACATTAAGCAAAAGAATCTTTCCATTAATATTCTGTAAAGAATATAAAGAAACCTCTTATTTGAATGCAGTGAATGCTAATTGTTATATACTGTTGCTATATTATAGGGGCTGTAACATAGAAAATTTATTTTCAATTACTAGTCCCATTTTCCTCACTCCATACTATTAATTTTCCCGCCTATGACTTCAGAACTATTATCCTGCACAAAATTGAAAATAAACATCACAAATCAGAATCGATTATTCACTTTAAAAAAATCTGGTGTGAAACACTCACACGACTTTCTCTTACAGTGAAATGGCAAATTTTCTTCATTCTTCTAATTCTTATTAATTTCAATACTGTCAGTATTTTTATGGAGAAATCGCAAAGTAAAGTCGCATTTCCGCTCAACCGATTTTCTTCAAACTGGGAATTTTTGCAACTTAAATAATTCTAATTAATATTATGTAGTTGACAAATACAGGTCAGCTCTGCGGAACCAACCACCACAACAAATACAGGTATTTAGGCAGAATAGTACAGTACATTATTGAACTGAAATAACACATTAAAGGAAAACATAATCTGCCCCTCCCCCCAAAAGTCCCGTTAAATGTATTTTTCTGGAAAAATTTTGTAAATAAAAGTTGTAGCTCTTTGTATGTGTACTTGGCAACCAGAGGTTGATTGAGGAAATCAAGGCGGACCATCTTCTTGGGATGCCAACTGATAGGATGGTTCCTAGGTATCATTTCGAAAGGAACTTCCATATTGTTATACCGAGCAGAGGCGAATGGGACAGTGACCCACCCCTGTTCGGTAACTCGATCTGGTATACAGATGGATCCAAAACTCCGACTGGGTTAGGCTATCTCCGACTGGGGTCGGAGCAGGCCTAAAGTTAAGATTAAAGCCAGCCTAGGGAAGTACGCCACGGTCTTTCAGGTTGAAGTCGTGGCGTTACAACTCAGCGCTTGGGAGATTATAAGGCAAAGTATAGTGGGCAGAAGAGTGGCCATATACTCCGACCGTCAGGCAGCCCTGAAGGCACTTCCCTCACACCAAATAGTCTCAAGACTGGTGTGGGACTGCCTACTTGCCCTCACCGAGGTGGGTACTCGGAATAAACTGACACTCGCCTGGGTGCCGGGACATGCGGGGTTCCTGGGCAATGAGAGGGCGGATGCCCTAGCGAGGGAGGGCTCGCAGGATACCTTTATAGGCCCCGAACCCTTCTGCGGCTTGTCCAGGAGCCTCATTCAAACTTCTATCAGGGGGTGGATAGAAGAACAGCGTCTGCGTTGGTGGGAGGGAACACCAGGACAGAGGCAGGCAAAGCTCTTCATCAAAAGACATTTGCCTAAATTTACCAGAGACCTACTGAGCCAGACCCGAAGGGATATAAGGTTAATTGTGGGTCTACTAACAGGGCATTGTAGGCTGAACAGACACATGCACCATCTACAACTTGCGGATAGTGCGGTTTGCCGATTCTGCAAGGTAGAGGAAGAAACCCCGGCGGACATCCTTTGTGAGTGCGCCGGCCTGGGAGGATTAGGTTTCTTCAATTGGGGATAGGCAATCCCGAAGTTAGAAGCTTCGTGACGGAGCCGCTCTTAGCTTTGCTAGGATTGATCAGGAGGGGAAAGCTGGGGGTTGTGCTATAATTTAAGTGGATCCACATAGACTTCGACTTGCAGGTCATAGTGGAATGAGGCTCGCCCCCCCCTACTTGGTGTAACAAGTTTCAAGAAAATCTTTGCAGCGGTTTTAAAGAAAATAGCAGAAAACTAAATAACTACTTTCAGTAAAACGCACTTCCGGTCATCCATTTATTGTAATTAATGAGTATTTTTTGCCAGATACATTGTGCAATATTGTTAAATTCGTTGAAAACATGACAACAATACAAGAGTGGCTTAATTATCTAGCAGTTTGGGCATCGAAATGATTATCTAAACTAGTTAATTTCGACAAGATTGAAATATATCTTCTTCTTTTTTCTAATTTAACATCTATGGTCATTGGCGCCCGGAACCTTCTCCGCCGGCCTCCGGACAGTGTTCTCTTGTTACAGACAACATTGTCCATCACCGAAAGGAAATATATCTTTCAAAAGGAAATAGAAAACAAACTTTCAGATAATTTTTTTATATCATTTCAAACTTTTATTGTATATAAGATTTTATTTAAATGTTCCAATTAATTTTGTGTTATCATTTGTTTAATCACTGAAGTAGGTTTTTTTCTACCTTAACTATAGAAATTCAATTTTAAGTTATTGAGAAAGTATTGTTATCTGTAAGTATAAATGTAAAATGTCTAAAAACTAATTTAAACAACTGACCAACCATAAATTAACGACAAGTCGTGAATTGAAACTTTCATTTATTGATTTTATTTATAACTAATTTGTTGGTAAACATATGTTCTACAAATGAGTTTATTCTAAAGGAGCTGAGTTATTCATATTATATGTTTTATGAGGATATTTCTTTACTTACTTTCATTGAGATATACTTCAGACCTTGAACTTTCAACACCTACTTGTGCTACTTCACATCTGTACACTTTTATTTTGCTAGCGTTTCGTATGAATATTTCTATTAAAATATACGAAGTTTAAAGTAACCTAATGATATATCATTTTTGGATTCTCTGCTTCTTGTTTTTTTAAACTTGCATTTCCCGTTAAAACTCAAGTTCACAAATTAGATTTGCAAAGATGTCTGCAGTAACCATCTTTGAAAACAGTACTGTAAGAAGTCGTTTGATATTAGTACGTCAGCAAAGCTGTTTAACGATCAAAATTTATTGGGGAGCTGAAGTAGCTTCAAATAGCCCCGTACAGTAAACACTGAATTTATGAGTCTATGAAAGCTTCCTGGGTAGAGCCAAGATTTCGTTTATGTGCAATTGGATGTGTTACTTTAGAATGGAATGCTTGTGAAAAAAACCATATATAATGGAGTTGTTGAGGAGAGAAATTGGGTTTGATTGAATAAACGAGATATGAAGACAATGTTATAACGTAGCTATAAGTTTACACAAACTGCACTGGACTTTATAATGAAACTGATAGAATAAAAGGTGGGAGTTGAGATATGACAAGATGCGATGTATGGTTGAATCTGATAGATATCCTCTAGACAGATACTGGCTTATATACACAGGTTCTCCCACTCTAGCCTGCCTAAGTAAGAGAGAGCCTCTCTTCTCTCTGCTGGATGCCATTATACATAGGAGCCTTCTTCAATAGCCATTCTGCTGTTTATTGGTTGGCGCAATCTAACCACAGCATGCCCAGCCGGAAATGTATGCCCTCGAATTGAAGTTGACATTACCATCCGTGGGCAACTTCCTCTGCAATGGCTTCTTCAAATGCTGATAACTCCTCAGCATTGGGCACCCTTTCTGGAAAAACTTTCTGTGTCACACCCTCTCTCACAGTCTGGCCTGCACCGCATGTCAATTCCACCCTCGCTCTTTTGTAGGCTGACCCGCTCAGTCTTCTTGATTTTCTTCCTTTTGTTTGCCGTGGTTGATCCCATGAGAGTAGCTTGGGTTTTCTTGAGGTCGCATGACACAGCAAGGACATTTTTTACTCCCTGATTTGACCCGGTTTTAGAGAGGCGCCGTTGTAATACAGCCTCAAATATATACCCTTGGCTGCAAATCTCCATGGGCACGGGTCGCATAGCACCCAGTTTTAGAAGAAGGTGCCACCACCTCGGATGACCCATTCTGCTGGGGACTTTTATCAACGTCCAGGTCTAGGAGCCGCGGAGTTTAGTTTTAAATTCCTCGAGAAGGGTGCAGTATAACTTAATGCTGTGCTCGGATGGTCTGATGAATAGATGGCATTCAGAAAATGAGACGACTCCTTGACTCCTAGCAATGCCTTTAATGGATCTTAATGTTATATAGGTGGTAGAAACTTGCGTCACAATGTAAAGATACTTTAGAGAAAAGTTTAACGTTGCAATTACCCGCCAGAAACTTCCAAAAATCAAATTTTTCAGAAAATTATTTCAAATAAAAGTGATGGTACTTACACTGTAGAGAGTACGCAGACTTTAAGGGGAAACAGCAGCAGTGAGAGAAAATCACAAATAACTGAAAAAAACTATTCAATAATGTCGTATTTTCTGTTGGTTGATTTTGATCAAAACCTTCATATCGAATGCGGTAACAATCCCTTTAACGGCATATAACGCTATGGGGGGGAGGCGGCTTTCTGGGGATTTTTCATTCATTCAAACAAACGTAAAACCTACACAGAGTTGAAAAACACAAAAATTATCACTAAAAATACAATTTTTTTTTTTTCGAATTCAGGGGACCTCAAAGTATGAAAACTCAATTTTGAAAAGTTGATTTAATGGAAATGCTTTATCTCTCACATCTGGAATGTAAAAGCAATCATGTGTTTGAAGTGACGTGTGTTAATTTTTTTTGAAGAACTTCCTACTTTTCCTGCAGCTGAATATTGCATTAAAATAATTTTTGATGTCTTCTGGGTATTAAGAAAGCAAAATTTTGATAGCAACAAGCATAAAATAATCAGAAAAATACTAGTGCATTTTTTTTTAAACACGTTATCAACAAAAACTTTATAAAGAATAAAAAAATTATTATATGCATTACCATTGATTACTGTTTGTGGTTTCAATAATATAAAATGCATTTTACGAGCTCTTTGTTAGTATTGCTAGTATATCTAACAACAAAAATAACTCATATTTTTAGAAATGTTTATTGCCAGAACGAAGCTTGCTTGATGTTTTATTCTGAAGATACATCCACTCTTCCATTATATACGCTCATTTCAACTTGTCACATTTTAATATTATTCTTATTATTTACTTTTTTTTTACAATTTCCTTATTGCAAAAGCATAAAAATGTCTCATAATTTTAGTAATTTATCTTATTGATGATCAGAAAGGTAGTTTTTAGTCGTTAACGGTAAATAATTTGTTGAATAAATTAATCAATCTCTCCCAAGAAAAAGTTCTATCAAGTTGTACTATTTTTTAGATTTAAAAATTAAAATAAAAAATTACTATTAATCATAACTTCGATAATGGGCAACCAATTTGCCTTGCCTATTAATATCGTTTTTGCTAATTAATGTCTTTTGTTTTTTTTTAACGAAATCTCTTTAAATAATATATCGATTAGAAAATTCATAGAAATTACCAACCTATCTATTGAATATATATATTCCTCAAACTATCGTAGCTAATTTGGTGATTGCGTTTACATTTCACAATAATGTCCTTGAAGTTTCATCCAAAAAAAAAAACAAAAGGATTGAAACCTTGATTTAAATTGAATAATTTTCAGCATCCTCTAAGTTTGGTTATGATTGCAGGTTTCTTATTGCTCCTCTTCTCAAATGAAATTTACATTATTCATAGCGATATAGCTAAACAAACAAAAAAATAATAATAATAAAAAATAATGATCGGTAGGCTGGCTGATAAATGTTTTAAGAGTTCTTGTTTCACATTTTACCATATTTAATACAATATTATTTCATTATATTAAAAAAAAAATATTTATTTGTATAAAATGAAGATTTTAGCTAGACTTGCTATTTATAGAATTTCTTTTTCTATCTTTAGCTAGCTTTTGTTTTTATTAACAGTGCCATGCCAAAAAAAGTAAAAATGACAATATCGGTGAAACAGTAAAAGAAAAAAGCGATAAATAATAAAAGAAACTTCTTGATTCTCTTTTGTACTGTTTGTTTGTTCGTAATTGAAGTTTTCCTTAATAACTAAGAACTATTACCATTTATGCTTAGCAGCTTTATTGATGGTGCTTCCATCTGTTCATGATTGAAAAAAGTAAAAACACTTAACTAAATTTATAATACTGGGCTAAAAAAAAATGGCATTATTAATTATTTAGATCTCCCAAGCGGAACTCTTGAGTTCAAGTCTCAACTCTTAAATTTTCTCCTCCTAAGTGCTTCTATAGCCTCCTGTGAAAGCTTCGGGTGCCAATTACCATAGATGTTGACGCGCCTTAAAGAAAAACAAAAAAAAAAAATCTGTGTGAAACACTCACATTACTCTCAAAATTATAATTGACAAATTTTATAGTTATTGTATCAAATGTAATGAAATTCGTCGAAAACGGAAAAAACTGTTCAGTAAAAGCGCACATCCGGTTTACTAATTTTCTTGAAACTCAAAAAACTGGTCCCCTATTTATTTCTAATTAATTCTGTTTGGATGATAGACTTGTATAATCAAGTATGATAGCACTTTAGAAAAAAAACATAACCCCCACCCCCTCTCCTAAAAGTGCCCTTAAATGATAATTTTCCCAGAGAAATGTTTTAAATTAAAGTTATAGATGTTTGTATGTGTAGTTTATATACAAGTTTCAAGAAAACCGTCGGAGCCAGTTTTGTGAAAAACGCGAAAACGTGAAAAAGTCATTTAGTAAAGTGGTAAAGTAAACGCAATTCCGGTCATCCGATTTCTTTTCAAACTTGGAATTTCAACAACATATTTCATTCTAATTAACATTATTTAGATGACAGAATTATCTTATAAAACTGAAATAGCATCTTAGAGGAAGCCGTAACCCCACCCCTCCCTCAAAAGAACCCTTAAATGAATTTTTCCGGAGAAATGTTTTTAATAATAGTTGTAGATCTTTGTATATGTACGTGATATACTTAGTTTAAAGAAAATCAATCTTTGGTGCCGTTTTTGAGAAAATCGCAGAAAAGTAAAAAAAAAAAAAACCAGTAAAGTGGTACTTCCGGTTGAGGACTTTTGACAGATAACGTACTGTCTGATCTCATGGTGATACCTAAACGGAATATCAAATTTCAACTTTCTACGTTTTTTCGTTTTGGAGCTATGCTGTTCACATACACACACACACACTCACAGGCCCTTTCCTAAAAACCACTTTTTTGGACTCAGAGGACCTCAAAACGGATATTTCCGGTGAAAACTCGATATCGAAAATTTGACACGATTACAATACTTCCTCTTACTAGGAATAAGAGAAAGTAAAAAATTATATAAGTTATAGGAAAAAGACAAGATGAGTTTCTGTATATTGAAGTAGTAAGGTAATCCCACTTTCGGGTGAATACAATTATCTGAAAAAGTAAAATTAAAAAAAAAAAATTAAATTCAGGAACAGACTTTTTCACTAGTACTTGTATGAAGCAATGCAACTACAGCATCCACGCTTTCAGTCTATAAAAACATTTATTTTAATAAAAATACCAATTGCTTACATAATATTTTATTAAAATCATGTTTGTTGAATTGAGATATTCTTTCAGGTAGTTATAGATTATTCAATACTTTGTATTTACAATTTATTCAAGTACTTTGGTAAAGGTTATTTTATTCATTATTATTCAATCAAAATATGAATGGGTGTGTAACCTACCTCACCCACTGATTATTAGTATTATTATTATTATTATTATGTCTGTGTGGAGAGACCAAACTCTACGCTATCCAAAGCCCCACTGGGCTCCATAAAGCTATTTCAAACAAAAAAAAACAAACCGGGTCTAGAACAAAAAAATCCAGACCCGGAACTAACCAAAAACCATCTAAGATTTTCACCGCAGTCCGAACAAATCAGACTATCACCTTAAAAGGGAAAAACCTAAGCTCTTCCACAAATCCTTGTCCGAACAAAGTTCCTGAACCTAATTTCCACACAACCCAAGTAATTAGTCTATAACATGGATAGGTGTTTCTTCCTCTGTCTCACAGACTCTATAAAAAGGGGTCTGGCATGAGCCGCATTAAGTAGAAGTTGTCCCCTTTTAACCACATTGCCCAGTAAAGGGTATCCAACCATACGCCTGAAGAGCCCCGTGAACATCAACTAATTAGCAGATAATTAGAAAGTGTTATCAGCCTTCTAGCTTACTTTATCTTTGTTCTTAACTACTTCTTTAAATTTACATTTCCAATGGTACATTTCCAAATAGTTGTCTCTTATTTTGACGTCGCATGGTTCAAAATGAACGTTTTTCTAAATCTACATTTGCATTGCTAAGTATAGAGAAATCTTAATATAATTTTCAATATAAAAAAGTAATTATTACTATTTAACGAGTATTGAGCTTCCTTTTTTTAGAATGAAGATAACAAAACTGCCGAACAAACAAAATTAAAACCAAAAACTCACTGATAGATCTAGACTATAATTTGCTTTTAAGAAAATCAAGAACAAGTGTTTCATGCCGGCAGTCTTCTATTAAATGTCCGCCCACTGCTACTTTGAATCCCTGAGGCGCCACCTTCTAAAGAAACATGCATTTATTTAGAAATAATAAGCGATTCGATATTAACAAAAATGTATTATTTCAAATATATAAATGATTATTATGATGCCTGATTTTTATTTTAATATAATAATAGTGTGTGTTCCAAAAGGAAATTAGAGACAGAAATTAGTCATTGGCGGCAATAAATTCTAATCAATATAATATAAACCTACAATTTTTCTTTACATAAATATCTATTAATTTCGATTTTCCTAAAGAAATAGTTTTGATTAATAAAAAATAAGTTTTAAACGTGAGTATTTTATGTGGTAAACTATGTGGTATGCATTTTTGCCTATTTTGCGTTTAAACGCGAAAATTGCGCTAATTAATATCGATTTATTAGCATTTATCGCTTAGACGTTTTTCTTTATTTATTAATTATGCATAAAACTGCCAAGCGCCATAACTCGGAGCTTACTCGCTGTTAGGTTACTTATTATTCAGTACTATATGTTATCGGAGCACATTAGAACAAATAAAAAAGAAATTAAAATAAACAAAACAATCATCCATGAAACACGATCTACTTGCAGTTTATTTATAGAATTCAGAAACACAGAAATCACAAAAAACCAACAACAAAATATATATAATTAAGAAACAAATGAAAATACTAATGATTAGAAATAACAAGAGTTTACAATCAGTTCACCAAAGAGAATAAAGGTAATTATTTACATGTACCCACTTCAATTACTTATTTAGCATACAGCTAGCATAAGAAGTGTTATATTTTTATATCTTAGTACTAAGTTAGGATACTTACGGTGTTTAATTACGTAATACACTTTGTGGTCATCACACAATTACTTTATTCAACGCTAGCGACCATCTGCTACCACTCCTATTCTCACTATTGTATATAATCGATGTGTACAATAGCATCGATGTAAATATAACAAGAAGTAAAAAACAAGATTTTTTCTTCAACACGAGACTAAAACTACACAGAATCGCCATCGATCCTTTTCGAAGGATTTTACAAACTGTTAATGGCCTTTTACAGTACTACTTTCTTATTTTGTCTTATAGCCAGCCGGTTAATGCAAAACTCTGGACTTTGGTTAAAAGGAAGGTTATAAAAATGGACATCAATGTGCAAGAAATTCATAGTTCCTGATCATACTCACCAGATGGCATCAATAACCTGATTTTTAAAGATTGGCAGCACTTAGCCGTTTAACTCCGTCCAGTTGAGTTTGTACCTATTTTGTCGGGCCGGTAATTGGCCATTTATTACTTTTTGAAGTACGCAATGATCAAGACATTTCGAAATATACATATAGACCTTCAAGTATTAGATACAATGATTAATCTGTGAAAATATTTTTTGTTAATTTAACTGCTAAGTTTTAATATTTCGAAATAAGTCAACGATAATCTAGTTTGACTGGGGAAGTATATTACTATGTGTTAGGGGAAATGAATAACAATTATACTATATCAAAAGATTGCTTTTAGTCATTGTACGCATGTACTTATTAAAGAATATACAACTTAGCCACAATTCATGAAGAAAAAACTAAACAAAATATAATTACCAGTAAAAAGGAAACCCACTTTACGATCTGGTTGTAGTAAGTAGCATTGAAGAATGACCACCATTTACTCTATATAACAAGTGCGTTGCAGAAAACACTTTATAGCCCCTTCTCATTTCCTTAAGCTTTTATATTTATATAATATGTGTGTGTGGATATACATCTCTATGTGTGGATTGCCTATGTGATAATTAACTCATCCGGTTTAACGTTGAAAACTTTTTTCATGTAATAAATTTATACGATACGTTTTAAATCAACGGTTTCTTAGGTATACTGGTGTCCATAGAACTATAAAAGTTTGTTCTTGCCGCTTGCAACAAAGCATCTTTGATTTGATAGTGATTACATAAGTTATTATTAATGATGTGAAATGATAAATTCGAAAATTTTTACTTATTTGGAAGTAACTTATTTTAAGTTTTACTTCCCACACTTGAGACATGGTGTAACATATATCAAACGAATGTACATAAATATATATGCCATTAAAAATTGTTTGTCATTGATTTATTAATTATAGCTAGTAAAATTTGAATGTGTAAACAAACAAAATCTGGCGTGAAACACTCACACACAACTTTCTCTTACTCCAGTTCTCAAAATTAGTGTATGAAATTTAATGGAAATCCGTCGAAAACTGTCAAATAAAAACGCACTTCCAGTTTACTAATTTTCTTGAAACTCGGAATTTTCGACAGCGATTATATATAATCTCGTTCGAGAACCACATTCGATGGAACATTTAATGTGTTCGGACTTTCCAACTCGGAATTTTGGCAACCTATTTATTTCTAATTAATTTGTTTGGATGATAGAATTGTATGATCAATTAAGATAGCAGTTTAGAGGAAAAGATGACCTTTCCCCGATGGCCAACCCTCTTAACATTGTAACAACCGAAACTGGTCGTTAGTTACAAAATGATGTAGGCCATTATTGCAGACTCATTCCAACTTTAAGACCTAGCAATAGAAATAACACTTAAATGTCATTTTCTTTTTTTTTTTTGGATAGAATGTTTACAGACGTTCAGTTGGGAGGGATTATCATGACAACCTGAGTATAACTAGTATAGCAGCGCCTTCTGTATCTATTAATAAAGTTAGCAGCGGCCGTTTCAATTTTGAAGAGAGATCATCCAGAACCTCCCACCTAAAATCAGTGTCTCCGAAAAAATGTTTCAAATAAAAGTGATATATTTTTATCTAAAAAAAAAGGAACAGTCCAAGTTTAAAGAAAATTGTTGTAGTCGTTTTAGTGAAAATTAAAAAAAAAAAAGCAACTCGAAAACAATTCTGTAAACATCCGGCTAACCGAATCTTTTTACCTTTTGTACTCTAGAAATGCTTCTAATATGTCTTAAGATTGTATAAGCAGTAGAATCATAAATTGTCCTTAAGGGGTACTAACATCCCATAGAAAAGCCTAAAAATAAATTTTCCCCCAAAAAATGTTTCAAATAAAAGTGATAGGCATTATGTTTTAGATAGTATAGAAATTTATTTAAAAAAAATCGTAGGAACCTTTTTCGAGCAAATTGCGAAAAAATGGGTAAAAAAAAAAATAATTAAAGAAAGCCTTTCGGTTGATGGATTTTGACCGAAACTTTCGTGTCAGCTATGGTGATGTGCCTAATGAACAAACCAACAAATGTGAGTGTAACAGAAACATTACGTTCAAGTGAACACTGTATACGAACTTGGTGAATTTACTTTGACGATGGATGAAAATCCGAAACCGATCAGGAACAAAAAGAATATGATTCCATGCTACGACAGATAAAATACCAAAATTAAATATCAGTTCAGTTCAAATTATGCAGGGCCATTAATGCTGAATTCTCCATTAAATAAATGAAAAAAAAAAAACAGAGTAACGAAGAAAAAAAAAACGATTGATTGCACTTGAAAATTACAGTTGTATATATGTTATACTTTTACTTAACCACTTCATATCAATTATTCAAAAATCAATGTAATTGATTGACAAAATTTAAATAGAAAATGATAAAAAGGAAATTACACAAAAATACTACAACAAAGTTTTTTAGTCATGAGTCACTAACTTGTACACGCAGACCCAGTAAAGAGGTGAATGCCTGTAATCATCAGCCCATGGAAGTGACTCATTCATATAAGAAGTATGTGTAAATATTTCAACCCATTCATTTTTACATATTTACCTTCTACCTATATCTCTTTACAAGTAATCTACATCAAGGTCTTAAAACTAACTGCCTTTGGTTATAGGTATTAATTATTTCTCTTAAAGAAAAAAAAATGAAAAAACAAATTAAGATTAACGTTAACTAAATCACACCAATCATACGTATATAAAAATGAATATGGAAAACAATAATTAAATGCAGATCTGAGTAATACTGAGTTCGGGTCAACTATACAGTTCTTGGAATATAGTGAAAGCTGTTTTACAAACTAACCAAGTGGTTAGAATGGACCACATATAATGCAGTATAACTACAAACACATTATTCTAAATTCCTTTAAGTTTCATACTAATAATTTATGTTGAAAAAAATTTAACAATTTAAGATTTGTTTCTTCAAAAGATAATAGTTTTACAGTTAAATTCCAATATAATGTATTAATTTAATAACAAATTAAGTATCTGCCTGTTGCACCAAATGGGCGGGTTGGTTGCCTAGTGGTAAGTCACAAAAATTGAAACATGGATTCACACTACTTAGACAGTTCTTTGTGTACAAGTGGCGTGGGTCCTAGTTCAATAGTACGCTTCCAGATAGGGCTGAACGTAATTACCCTGAACGAAACTGCTAAGCTCATTGGCAATCAAGTGATGTAAAGTCCATTTTTCAATGTTCGTGATTTACACCACTTGGCAGCCAATCCGCCTAATGTTTCAAGACACTTTATATCTCTCCATTGATAAATTAAAATAAATCGGTGGTGGTACAGTGTGCGCTCTTCCGTCATAATTCTCGTACAGTATGCAATCTACCTTCATGATTCTCGTTTAGTATGCACTAACCACAAATATAATTAAAATTAAACTTATCATTTTCAAAACATTTATCAGATCTGATATTGCCCTAGTCATAGCATGCATATTGTGGATAAAACATACATGCTACAACGGATAAAATATCAGATGTTATCCAGCATTCTGGATCCATCCACATTTATTATCGAGGTTAAACTTTATTTATGGTCATCCCTCATGACGATAAGCACGCGAAATAAACAGTGATCCATTTATATTCGATTTTGACCAGCTAAGGGTTTTTTTTTTGTCAACGGCTAGTACGGAGGGCGAGAGATTACTGAATGTCTTATACTTACTGGAGTAGAGCGCATATTTTACACAGTAGGTATCATTAGGGCGGGTAGAGCGCACTTTCTCCCGGCACCAATAAATTATACCTTTTGCAGAGAATGGCAGTCCAGTTCGTGGAATATTCTCATTTTAGGAATCATACTAACACTGATTTCCAATCTGGAAGCAGAAATCGTTACTGACCGGTTCCGGATTTTAATCCATCGTCAAATTAAAGTTATCAAGTTCGTATAGAGAGTTGACTTCAACTTAATGTTTTCCACTACACTTGGTAATCAACAGAGTATAGTGTAACGCATGCTACGACGGATAAAATCCCAGAGATTACAAATTAAATCTAAGAATGGTTGAATGCTTCAACAATTATAAATTCATTAATTCTGACGATTCTTTAATTTAATTTTTTTTTTGTTTCCTTTTTCATTTATTTGCTATAAATCTATATACTTTTTCTTCATTACAATCCTTTATAATAATGTATCTTACAATCTCTAAATCTCTAATAAATTTTACAAAGTTCCTGAAGAAGGACACCAATCGTATCCGAAATGTAGAGCAATAAAGAATTCCTTTTTATTTAAAAAAAAAAATCATCTGGCCATTGCCAAATAAACAGCTCGTTATAATTTTAATGCCTAACGATTTGGAAACCATTTTAAAAAAACAAGCTAAAAAATTAGTTGGCTGGGGCCAAAGAAGAAACTTTTTATTTTTAAAAAGTTTGTACGACGTTTCGGACACCTTTGCTGTCCTTCCTCAGGAACTGGGGTTTCTTGGCAATGAGAGGGCGGATGCCCTAGGAGGGAGGGTTCGCAGGATACCTTTATAGGCCCCGAACCCTTCTGCGGCTTATCCAAGAGCCTCATTCAAACTTCTATCAGGGGTTGGATAGAAGAACAGCGTCTGCGTTGGTGGGAGAGAACACCAGGACAGAGGCAGGCAAAGCTCTTCATCAAAAGACATTTGCCTAAATTTACCAGAGGCCTACTGAGCCAGACCCGAAGGGACATAAGGTTAATTGTGGGTCTACTAACAGGGCATTTGTAGGCTGAACAGACACATGCACCACCTACAACTTGCGGATAGTGCGGTATGCCGATTCTGCAAGGTAGAGGAGGAGACCCCGGCGCACTTCCTTTGTGAGTGCGCCGGCCTGGCGAGGATTAGGTTTCTTCAATTGGGGACGGGCAATCCTGAAGCTAGAAGCTTCGTGACGGAGCCACACTCAGCTTTGCTAGGATTGATCAGGAGGGGAAAGCTGGGGGTTGTGCTATAATTTAAGGGGATCCACAATAGACCTCGACTTGCAGGTCACAGTGGAATGAGGCTCGCCCCCCCTACTTGGTATAACAAGTTTCAAGAAAATCTTTGCAGCGGTTTTAGAGAAAATAGCAGAAAACTGAAAACTACTTTCAGTAAAACGCATTTCCGGTCATCCATTTATTGTAATTAATGAGTATTTTTTACATGATACATTGTTCATATATTGGTAAATTCGTTGAAAACATGACAACAGTGCAAGAGTGGCTTAATTATCTAGCAGTTTGGGCATCGAAATGATTTATCTAAACTAGTTAATTTCAACGAGATTGAAATGTATCTGTTTTTCTTTTTTTTAATTTAACATATATGGTCATTTGCACCCGCAAACCTTCTCAGTGCACTGCCGGCCTCTGGACAGTGTTCTCTCGCTACAGACATTGTCCATCACCGAACGGAAATATATCTTTCGAAAGGAAATAGAAAACAAACTTTGAGATAATTTTTTTATATCATTTCAAACTTTTATTGTATATAAGATTTTATTTAAATGTTATAATTAATTTTGTGTTATCATTTGTTTAATCACTGAAGTAGGTTTTTTTGTTCCATCTTATCCATAGGAATTCCAATACATTAATGAGTCAGGCATATTCTAGTTATTGAGAAAGGTTTGTTATCTGTAAATATAAATGTAAAATGTCTAAAAACTAATTTAAACAACTGACCAACCATAAATTAACGACAAGTCGAATGAATAGAAACTTTAATTGATTTTATTTATAACTAATTTGTTGGTAAACATATGTTCTACAAATGATTGATTAGGAGGGCAAAGCTGGGGGCTGTGCTGTAATTTATGGGGATCCACAATAGACCTCGATTTGCAGGTCGCAGTGGAATGAGGCTCCCCCCCGCCCCGCTTCTATTCTATTCTATTCCTCAGGAACTGTTAAGGAAGAATGGAGATTTAAATGTTGGAGAAGGTTATTTGTTGAACCTCCTCCAATATTTTATAACCTCCTCCAACATTTAACTCTCCATTCTTCCTTAACATTTCCTGAGGAAAGACACCAAATGTGTCCGAAACGTCGAACAAACTTTTTAAAAATAAAAAGTTTCTTCTTTGGCCACAGCCAAATAATTTTTTAACTTATTTAATTAACAACGGCCAAACATAAATATTGTTTACATTTTAAAAAAACTATATATCGTAAATTAACTAATAATTAATTTTTGTTTTTGTTATTTACAAATTTTATTTTGATTTTACCTCAATATGTGATATAAGATCAATTTAAATGGGATGTTTGTATTTTTTTTAAATCTTAGATACTACTAGATAGATTCTATAGTAAGTATTCTTATTGCTATTGTGGCATCACGGTCAGACAGGCCGGCGTTTCTTTGATGTTTTTATTTGAAATGATTATATAAACGTTATAATGTTTATTTTTATAACATTGCGAAATTTTTATTGGGTATTACCGTGAGAAATTGTATTTTTTTTTTTAATTCTTTTCGGTTTCTTTTTCAAAAATTTGAATTATACGGATTTGCGCAGGCTGATTCATAATTACAAAAATTAATACTTAATTTTAATTGTTATTAGCGTTGGTCATTTTTTGTTCTTTACGTCCACTGTATTTGATATTGTAAAATGGATGTTGAAGTTCAGTCAGAAAAATAAATTTTCACCGAAGTTTCGGCAAGTTTATTAATTTCTACTGAATAAAAATGGTTTCCTCTTGAGTTTCATAAAAACTATAGTTTTACTTGTGATTTATGCATTTTTGACACTGAAGAAAGCTAATAAGTTTGCCGAAACGTCGTTGAAAATTTGAAAAACTTGCTTTTTCTGACCGAACCTCAACATTCATTTAACAAATTTAAAATAATTTATAAAATAATGTCTAAAAAATGAGTTTCTAACGGAGCATATGCTAGTGACACAGAAAAATACAGCACAGCCAATAGGGAATCAGTAAATTGATAAACAAGGCTTTAGTTGATCTAATCAAAGGAAAAAATGATATATCAGAAATAATAGATGAGAAGGGGTGGTAATTTCTCTAAAAAAATTGATGTATATCCCCAACTGATAACGTTGTATATGTGGATTGGTCCGCACTCCTGGATAATATTTGGGATTTTATCCGTCGCAACATGCTTATTATTCTTGTTGTTTCTGACCGGTTTCAGATTCCGGTCTATCGTCCATGATCTAATCGTTTTGTAGATAATATAATTGAAGTGGAACTTCTATAGGCGCACTAGGACATTTGAAGATGAAGCGTGAATTTGATTGATGAATCATTAAGCGTCACGCGTCAACCTTTCGGTGGAAGTCGGGCGAAGATACCCGGAGCCTTATAAGTACACCATTTCAAAAATTATTGTTAAACGCGATTTATATTATAACATGTTTTTAAAGCTAAATAAATTGTAGATAAGTACGTAATCATGATTCATTTACATTCCATTATATAATGAATTGCAATCATACATATATATCACTTGCATATTTTATAGAATTTATACAAATAATGGGCAAATTATGAAATCTAAAGTTCATTTTCCGATAACTCACTAAGAGGGGCATCGTAAGAATATATACACATAAACTTAAAAGCAGTCTTATTTACGTATATATTATAATATGCAAAATCATGAAAAATATAAGGTCACTTTATCAAAATTATTCCATCCATCTGATATTATTAAAATATTTTCAATTTACAAAAAAAAAAAACCTGCTACAATTAAATTCTATAATATAACAAAAAATAGAAACAATCACCAATAAACAAGGTGCTATTATACATCAAGTACATTTCCATTCCACAGATTTGTAAATACTTTTTAACCTTGATTAAGAAATTATCAAAACGGCGCAATTTAATTTTTATTATTATTTTGGCCCAACCACACCCTCTCTATAAATATATCTACTTCTTCTATAGCCAACATTAACATCAATTTAAATGAATAAATAATAGGCCCCGTCCATTTTTATACCACTCACTATTTAGCTAGTAGTAAGGACTTAGTCAATTTTGTTTTCACATGATATTATGTTTCATCTCTCTTGGGAAATTTCATACTGACGTTAATAATATTTGGCAACAAGTCTCAGTTTATCTTCTTTGTCTTGGCACAAATGAAATATTTTTGAAAGTGTCAGCCAGCTAGGAAAAAATATGATAAAATATATTAGTATAAAACTGTAAACTGACAGTAGTATACGCCAACAAAATATATATTTGTATTTAGTTACATACTGGACACCTTCTACCTGTGTATTACTATTATAATAATGATAATACTATTGTACATAATACCATGGCCCAAGGTAAAAACATTATAGACAACAGAACTAAGAACAGCTGCCATTTTTGCATTATTAATGGGGAACTTTTTTATAACCTCTATGTTTAGTTTTCATATTAAAAGCCAAGGTTAATAAGTGTGATGTCGTCGGAAATCATAAACTATTCGATTAGTTTTTATTTTATTAATAAGACAGATAAAAAAGGCAACTCTCTCTTTCGGTTAAAAAAAAAGGCCAATCAAATAAAAATCTTTTTGATTACATAACACATAATCTAAAATTATTCACTATGGATTACCTGATAAACAAAAGATTTAAATATTTTTTTTTTGCAGTTTCATTTAGCATCTTTTCAACAACGTAATGAAGTTGTTGATATTGCAAGTTTAAAAAAAAAAAATCGTTGCAGCTGTTTTCGAGAAAATCACAAAAAAATTGGAAAACAAAAATTTAGTAAAGTGGCACTTCCGGTTGATGGATTTTACTTGAAATCTTCGTACCTGATGCGGTGGTAGAACCTAAACAGAATAACAAGTTTGAGTTTCCTGCAACTTTTCTATTTTTGAGATATTCTGTTCACGCACATCCATTCACAAACAAACCATTTTCTAAATACCACTTTTTTGGACTCGGGGGGAGGGGGGGCTCAAAACGTGTACTGTCGGTGAAAACTCAATTTCAAAAATCTGGCACGATCGTAATACTTTCCTCTGCTAACAGCAGTTAGAGAAAGTCATAATGAACAACTAATTGATATAATTTTACTGATTTCTAAATTTTTAGAGAGATTCTTGATTTCTACGTAGTAGAGCAGATATTATAAGCTACAGTAATAATTATATATATATATAATTTTAAAAAGTTATTGAAATTCTATACAGGTACTAACGGAAGCTGAGTAATATGTGACTCTACAACAGACCACCTACATTTTACCTGTCGTCTCATCTGTTGAAGAAACACTGCTCTTCAATTAGTATCCATTACAACAGCTTCATATGGTAATTGTGGGCTCCAAAACAACAATCATCTACTCCTGTGCACATATGTTCAAGGAGTTGTTGGATTATAACCTTTATGTAAATCATAAGTCTGTAGATCATGGATTAAATTCAAATACCGTTAAGAGTTAATATGATTCTTGCTTAACCGGATATCAGGAATTAAAAAAATATATATACATATTTGATCTGAAACCTCTGTCACAACTCTCTCTTATAATAAATTCTCAACTACCATTTGACAATTTTTGGGAATTTTAACAATAAATTAATTTCTTATTAAAGTTACCGTAAGTAGTGGGACCATAATCTACTTAGTGAAATGACCAATATCACAGCCTTATGTGATTAAACACCGGTAGGCAATAATGGAAGCTTCTGGGCACACAATCATGACGGCCAACAATGTTCTAACGTATCCCCCTACACCTAACCCCGGGCCCAGGGGATAAGCTAGAACTTTGTTGGCTGCCATGTTTAAGTGCCCAGAAGCCTCCTTTATTTTCTACTAACACCCTATTTTAGAAACACATTAGAAAATCATTTTCAATGCATAGTAAGTATTTTAGAGAAAATTGTTAAAACAAAAAAAAAATCCAACCAATGTTAGTAATCGTACTCCTGATTAAAAATGTTGACCTAAACCATAATGTCAGAATTTCCTGATGGTGGTATCTAAACGAAAAATCATTTGCTGAAAACATTTTCATCTCAAAACATTTATTTCCGGTGAAAACTCAATTTCGAAAATTTGACAATGGGATTGACGATTGAAAATACATATAGGTTAGAGAAAATGAAACTTATGAAATGCTTGACTTGTCGATATTGAAATTCCCAAATTCCAATTCGTGAAAGTTGATCAATCGTAACTTTCCTTAATTGCAATAATTGTCCTTAATGTCTTTGTAGGAATCGAAGATTATGAATGTCCGCACACAGAGTCCGACAATTTCAATTAATAGTGATCAGAATGATTCCGCAGAGATCAATAGATTCAGTGCTGGGTTACTAGGTTATCAACAATTTCCTACTTAACTTTTCCACGTTACGAACATTCTATACAACAGAAAGTAATAGCCTCTTAGAGATGTTCTATCAACTACTTAGTCAGTGGTAATATGTTTAAAAAATGGCTAAGAACCAAAAAAAAGTTCACCTATATTGATTAATTTTTAGGTAATTACAAATTAAATATAAAATAATGGGAAAATCTAGGTAAATTTTGTACGCAGAATTCCTCGAATGTCGAATCACTTTGGTGGACATCAAGGATGCTGGCAACAAATCTAGATCGGTCAAATGTACTAGATGTTTGTTATACTACACCAAGGAGTATTTGGTGGCCATTGTAGGTACTGCCAAGTGGATTCACTTCAAGTTGTCTGCAAAAAAAATTAAATTATTAATTTAATACTAGGAAGCATTATATTTCAGTAAAGAAACAATACTAAAAAAAAAAAAAATAATTTAATATTGATTACCACAGGAAAAGCTAACAACATTATTTGAATGTCAGTATGAAAATTACACAAGTAATCGAATTCAAGCAATCGAATTCAAGCAATCGAATTCAAGACGTTGAATACAAATGAGGGCGGCCCATAAATTATATTCGACTTTTGCTCTCGCTAAGTGGTTTTTTTCGAGAACAGCTTATTTTTTTTTTCTTCAATTTAAGACGAGTCAACTTCGGTGGTCATTGTTGCTCGGAGCATCCGGACGGTGTTCTCTAGTTACAAAAGTCATTGTTCACCACCGGACAGTGGGCTGTATAGACTCCTAGAAAGAGAAAATCTAAGGGCCAGCACAGCTGAACTCGAATTTAAGATACCATTAAATCAATTTTCCTTGAGAAATGTATCACATTAAATAATACAAATAAAAGTGTGTGTCCAAAATGCGTAGTTTGAAAATTAACTTAGAGGGTCATATTTAAAAATATCGCAATAAAAAAGGGAAAACCTGTTCAGTGTGGTCACGTGATTGACGGACAGATTTTTATCATAATTTTCCGTATCAGATCCCAAAATGCTACCTAAACGGATTATAAGATTGATCTTACCTCTATTATTATGAGATATTCTGTTCACATATTACAGATTTGTAAGCAAAACAAAACAAAAAAAATTTTCATGATTAGGGGGTCCCTTAAAAGATGAAAATCTCAAATAGTGAAATCTCAATTTAGACAATTTTGAAACAATACCAGTCCATCTTATCTTTCGCTTTTCTAGTAAGAAAACAAACTCAAATATAGAATAACAATTTAGAAATCTAGGAAAAACCCCAGCAGTACAAAACATCAAATTTACATAAACAAACGATAAGTATCAAACAAAGAATTTCATATTCACACATTCAGACACTAATCTAACATAGCATAAATCATAGAAAAAAAAAATATATATATATACGTAACATCCACAAATTTATTTCATTCAGGAAATCACTGAAACAGAAAAAAAGTTGTCGCCATATTGGTTAAGATTTACGTCAGAACACTTTAACATCTAAGTTAGAACGTCAGTGCTCACACATTCCATGCTACTTTAATACACATGTATAATACACGTACTTTTAATGAACATGGAATACAAAACTACAAATAAAATGGTTGAAAATAATTCTAAACTACATACAAATGTTAAACATTCATAGAATTTTTTTTCTCTTACTATTGATAGCGGAAGTATTGTAATAAAGGTGTAAAGGTCTCCAGATTATGAAAAAAAAAAAATTAGCGAATAGTCGTTGTGTGTATATATACCAAATACATCTACTAATTTGGTATTCCGTCTAGGTACTATCTCCGCATCTGACACGATACGGTGATAGTACTTCAACCGAATCTAGGGGTTGACTAAATTTTTTTATTTTATTTTTAGCAAATTACTCGAAAACTGCGTTTCCCGGGAAAATTGATTATTGTAGCTTTCTAGAGGAACTGCAACATTAAGGCTTTCCTCTAGAGGAGTGCACTTCTGTACAATCTATGGTTCTATTTCTAAATGATATCAAAATATATTAAAAGCAATGTTAGCATTTCTATAATTTGAAGAAATTCGATTAACCAAATATGTAACTTGGAAATGCTTTTGTACATTCTAGAAACTTGTAAGATTGCAGGATATGATTATGATCTAGATGCTTTCTTCTAGACTACAATGTAATCACATGTAAATATTACCGGCCAAGTGTACTAACCAAAATGTAATAACTATATTTATGTCAGGACAATTAAAGTTTGAATCAATTTAAAGGAAAATTTGTGAATTTTAAAGTTATGCTTACAGCAATAAGAGAATATCACTGTGAGTGTTTCAAGCCACTTTTTTTTTTTATATTAAAATGTCATCATGTTTCAGCAAACAGTTTATTTGCTTGATTCTTTTATTAGCGAATATATGCTTAACTAACTTATAAGTGATTAATAATGTTTTTGACTGTATATTATAGTTAAATTTAAATTAATTTATTTGATTGGCTAATACATGTTCGAATGAATGGTAGAACTGCAATCCACACCCACACATCCTATATAATTAATTATATAAATTTTAGTTAATTACTGGACAAGTGCTGCCGCAGTTGCGGAAAATGATTGAACTATTAATGGTTAAAATACTTCCTTGTCTACTGCTACATAATGTAATATTTCTCTTTTAGTTATAAATCAATTTTGAAGACTACAATTAATTTAAAATGTCACAATATATATATATAATTTTTCTAACATCATATTTGGTAACAAAATCTTTGGAGTATTTCCGCTTTTCAGAAACCATGTACCATTTAAGTATGAATCAACTTGTGGGATGCATGATGTAATTTAAATGAGTAATTCAAGGATTATAATAGCGGAATATGTTTTTTTAAAAGCAGATACATTTTTTTTGTTTTAAAGTCTGTTTATTTATTTTTATTTCATTTTTATTATACTTACCAGTATCATGGGAAAATATTGTGATCATGTTGGAAATTTGGAAATGGTGTTTTCACCAAAAATATTTTTTTTGAGGACTCCAGATTATGAAAAAATGTTATTAGCGAATGGTCTCTAATATCTGTGAACAAAATTCGGACAAAATCGATCAATCAACAGAAAGTACGGCTTCGTTGAATATTTTTTTCATAAAGAAATATTCTGAGTGAAAGTTTCTTATTTAATGCAATAACATCATCTTTAGATTGATAATTGTTGAGCCACATAACCAGAAGTGAAGGCAGTAGGAGTGCGTCTTCTCTACACGGTTTCAACAAGAAAAGACAATAAGCTAGTTACTGAAGCGTTTTGATTAAATTTTGAACAATGATATACATACATACCTATAGCAATTACTACAAACTTAGCTGTCTTGCAACTATGAAATTGTGCAACTGCTTAGTTAGTTGATTGCTGGCAACTCTATGCACTGCACCCTGAAAAATTTATTCCCCCTCCCCCCCGCAACTTTGTCAGATTGGTCTCCGGGCAGCTTCTCTCGAAACATAGAAAATGTTGTATGCAATGGCCCAATACCAAGGACTGAGCTGTATAGGCTCTTAGGAAGGGGAAATCTAAGAGTAGCACAACGTTGACTAGAACCCGGAATATCTGCGCATTATTCCAGCGCGTCCCTACTTAAGTGGTCATAACCGGGATATTTCCTCCACACATACTAAAATATTTCCCTCTCTAAAAAAAACAAACAAAAAAAACGGACTTTTATAATATATTTCTGAAAAAAACAGTAGGACAGTATATGAACTGTGCAGTTGTGGTGAAATCGTTAGCCATAAATGAGAAAAATAAATACAAAAAGCCTAACTACATTAACTAAAAAAAACAAAACAATAAAACGTCACAGTTTTGAGCCCGAAGTTAAAAAAAAAAAAAAAAAATATGGCGAACGTTCAAAATAAATTCAGATCATAAACTTTAGGTATTTTCAGAGATGTTGTTTTGATACTATTTCAGTCATCCAACAAAAATATGATACGAAAATAAGACCTGGAAATCAGATCAATTCAGAAATAGGTTTAGTAGAATGCTTCAATGTAAATAAATTCAAAAAAATTTTTCTAATAAACATCCTTTGTTTCATTTTGTAGTTTCTTTTAACCAATTATCTCACTGCATTTAAGTGAAATTATTGCCCTCGAAACAGAGTTTCAAAAATTGATATTTCATCGAAAATTTCGAGTTTCCTTTATTTGGTAAAAGATAAATTTCAGGAATGGTTTAAATAAATAGATAATATAAATAGAATAAAAAATTGATGTGAGACATTCACAAAAATTTTTCTTATTGCAGTCGTCACAGTGGTTTTTGAGAAAGTCATGAAAAACTGAAACTAAAATTCAGTAAAGTCGCATTTTCGGTTGATGGATTTCGCACAAAACCTTAGTGTCAGATGCGTTGCTAGTGCCTAAAAACAACAAAAAATTACCAAGAAATGTAATTTCTGCGACTTTTCATTTTTCGAGATATTTTTGTTTTCTCTCTCACCCTCACCCATACACAGAACATTCTCTAAAAGACATTTCGTTCGGACTCAAGCTAGCTTAAAACATATTTCGAAAATTGGACGCGATCGCCACATTTCCTCTTACTAGGAGTAAGAGAAACTTAAAAAAAAAAAGGGATTACTTTGAACTTAGCTGCTTAGCTGACTGAATTTAATTTTAATAAATAAATTAAGCAAATCCAAATTTGGGAGGTTTTAGTTTCACCTCAGATAATAAAAATAAGAGAAAGTAATAAATATGAGGTAAGAAATTTCTCTAAGTTAAAAAAAAAAAATTAGTCGTTACGGAAATTCGTAATAAATAAATGTAGTAAATAAAAAAAATTAACTCAGCAATGAATTCCATACCAAGAATAATAAACTATTTTACAGACATTTTATTATTTCATGAAATTTATTTAAAATTTATGTAAGTTATTATTTAAATATGAATTCATATATTAGAACTTTAAAACTTAGAGAAACATGTCCTGAGCCAAGCCCGTTTTTTTGAATATTCTATGCATATTTACAGTATATATTATTCACGATCGCACTCTCTTAGTAATAGGCCTATTGTAATAATAACTATAGTTCGCTAGCCATTTAAATATTCTATTTATATATGTGTGCAAAGTCTGTAATATATATATATATATATATATATATATATGTTATTGTATTGTCTTCAAATTATGTACTCAATAATATGCACAAATTTTCTGTTTTTAGTTATTAATAGTTTCAAAATTAATCATACGCTATTATTACTCGGCAAAAACAAATTTTTCGATACAAGGAACTTCCACAGATGGAAGGAAGGCAATGCGTTTTTTTTTTTTTTAAATATCACTTCTACCAATTAAACCACTAGAGACTGGCCACTTCTTCAGGTATACATTTGGATTAATATCACAGGAATACCTTTATGGACTCCACCTTATTATTGTTCCAGGCAAAAGTATACGAACAAACCGTCCACACCTCAAAACACAAATACCTACGCATACCTCGTATACGAGATGTAGAGGTTTTTGATTTGTGCTAATTACTTTGCTTTACCATACCTACATAGACAATTTCTATAGCTCATGTACACTGTCACATCCAGCTGTTTTTATAGAAAAATACCAACAATTTTACATACCCAGATATCCAAAGAAGTCAAGATAGATGTTCTAGGAGAATCTAAGTTTTTACCCAACTTCCTTCTTTTTTTATATATATTTATTTATAATAAATTCTCGATCTAATGTTGATTAAACCTAGGATTTAGGCAGACTGAAATAATTTACAATAAAATAGTTACTTTTAGTTATTTAACTTACAATAAAAAATCAGGTACAATACAAATTAAACGTACTTATTTTAAAATTCACAAAATTATAAAAAAATAAATGTTCCACAATATTATTGTTTCTAGGAAATAAAGTTTAGCGTAGAAATGGAAAATAAAAGAAAAATAATTTGTATCGTAACTTAAATTAAATTTTTTGAGATAGATTTAATGTGGACCCAAAAAGATGTATACATAGTCTTGAAATATTCATAAGCTAAAATAAGAACAAGCAATCACTCTATATCTGTCACAGTGTGCAAAACTTAAGATCGAAAATCCATTGAGTCAAAATTAAATCCATACATCTCATATTTCCTAAATTACTCAGATCCAGGCAAAAATGCTAATTTTGTCTCAATTTTTTTAGAAATGAAGTTCCAAATACCATGATAAAAATTAATTTATTAGATTACTACTTGTACATTTTATAATCATTAAAATGCGTCCTAAGAATACTACTTAACAAATACTTACAAAGAATACTTATAAAATCTAGAACATTTTGAAAAACGGACCTCGTTCTTGTTTCATCACAAAACAAATCTCATGCTCTCTCTCTTTTCTTGCAGCCAATTAAATCCTCCATGTTACAGTCATCAGATGTCGAAAATCAGGAATGAAATCTTTTTAATAAAAAATCATAAGTAACCGACCTTTCTCTGTTGCTGAAAAAAAAGTTAGGATATTTTAACTTGTCGAACAAATTTGAAATGGGGAATATATTATTATCTGGGCTTACCTAGATAAGAAGAAATTACAACCTTTCAAATACTAGGAAACGTTTCTAATGTTTCAAGTAATCAATGAAGATGGATCAACATGTGATGTAACAAAAACAGAGAGAACGAAAGGTCAGGTATTCCCTGAAAAGAGAAAAGGAATTTCCGTTTTATAGGAGAAAGCTAGATGTGGCAAAGCCAAGAGTTTTATACTATTGTTTTAAAGTATCTAATATAATTAAAAAACACTACTGTGCATATAAATGTCATATTACTGTTATATTACACAATTTACAAAGTCAATTTGGTCAGCAAGTATATTTTTTTTATTTCTTCAAATAACTACTGAAAGAATACAATAAAAACGTTCTCCAGTCATCGAGAAGTAATGTACAACTCCATAACACTTTGACATATTAAATATTGAGATTTAAATAATGATTCCTATTAGCGCTATAAGTAATGGTTTAACAATCAAATCAACATGATTCTGAAGAAGCCTATTGCAATATGGACAAAACATCGGTTTATATTAGCCGGTAACACCCGAAGATCTAACTGTTTTGAATGACAAATCTTTAATAAAAATAAAATATGTATCCGACCATTTATTAAATTTATTTCATTCAATTTTAGACACTTTTCAGCGACTGGTTCAACGTATCATACTTACTTATATTATAAAAAACATCGCACAAATACAAATATATGTAGGTGGTCGGAGGGAGTGGCTACAAGGCCGGTCCTCTGCGACCTAAAATAACCTATATTGTGGCCCCCGTATGTCTCTATATTTTGTTTATTGTTTTGACAATCAAGTGCAGAATATGTGAATGGAAAGTGTGCGAAGTAATGGAACTAGGGTCAACAAATAAAGAAATTAAAACACGATTGCGAAAAAATACGAAAAATATTCCTTTTTACCAATTACATTACATTTCGAGTTCGAACTGTTTGACTAATCAGATGGCAATTCTGAACCTGAAACATTCTGAGGAAATATGAGATGTATGGATTTAATTTTGACTCAATGGATTTTCGATCTTAAGTTTTGCACACTGTGACAGATATAGAGTGATTTCTTGTTCTTATTTTAGCTTATGAATATCTCAAGCTAATTACAAGATGAGTGATAAGTAGTGACAATCAGGGGAGAATATTCCAGAAGACTTCTTTCTTGTTGATAGTCTCAATTTTGATATTTTCATTCACACTCAGACTTTTTACAATAAATTTGAACGATTTTCCAAGATTCAAAAACAAATTTGAGATATAATAGTAAATTTAACGAAATTGATGAAAATTAATCACCGAAACCTTTTCGAAAAAATAGTATTAAAAGCTAGAACTATTCTAGTATAAAATGGAACATGGTTTCACCGATTTTTTGACAGAAATGACCGATTAGAATTGCTATGTTATAATTGAAGATAAGGAAAGTGATTAGCTCAGTGGTAGCGCGCTGGACTTGCAACGCGAAGGTTCTAGGTTCGAATCCAGCATCCTGCCCTTTGATTTTCTCTTTCTAGGAGCCTCTACGGCTTACTGCCCGGTGATGGGTAGTGTTGTCTGTAATGAGAGAACACTGTCTGGAGGCCGGCAATGAACTGAGAAGGCTCCATGGAGCTTATAATAGATATTACAGCTCGCAGTGCATATATCATGTTAAAAAAAAAATTAAGTTCAAACTTGCTACAAATATTTGGTCTTTGAACTTTGCTATTTACTTACGCATTTTCAATATCTAAAAGAATGTTTTGTGATTCTGAGGATACAATTTAAGTACTTTTCAGTATGGACTGAATTTCAAAACTTTAATAGTGTACAAAAATATTAGATATGGATTAGACTTTAGGTAAAGTAGCATTTCTTATATTTTATTCTAGTTAGATGTTAAATGAGTGAAGAGACAGTGGATGTACACTGAACATGTCGCTCCTTCCAGCTTCTCCGTACACGACTCTCCCATATTCTCCAGATCATATGAACAGGATAAACAGGTCCAACATGGAAGCCTAATGTGAAAGAACAACCCCTTATTGTTCAACTGTCCAATAAAGGTACTCATCGCAAAAAGCCGTGATTCTACTCGACGTCCTCTTGTCATGGAGGAACTGTTGCTATAAATTTGACTTCTGATGCCTTCTTCTAAACTCCAATTATATCATTCTCCCAACTTAAGTTGAACTTGCGAACACTCATTTCAAGTTGATTCCGAATATAGAAAGCCGCGTTATATGTCGCGGCTGAGCATTAACTGAACAGTCGTTCACGATAGAGCATTAACTGAACGGTCGTTCACGATCGACCATTACCTTCTCGCCGATCGTGTTTTTCCAGGCTCCTTATCAATCAAGACTATATTGAGTCGTAGCATTTCGAGAAACTCGGCAGTGTATCGGATACAGCCCCCCTCATTCACCAAAGCACCAAGATTCTCTGTAACCATTTTTATAAATTAAAAATAATAATTTCACTGGAAATTTTTCATTTTCATTGAATCAATTATCTTTTCTTTGTTTTCATTATTATTTTTTTTATTTTTGTTTTAAGCTTTCTGCAAATGTATGATTTAGTTATTCATTCATTTTTATAATTTTTTTAACCTATCAATTAAATGAAACTCAAGTACAACTCATAATCTATAATCATATAAGTGAATCGTTCAATTTAAACGTTACAAAATTTTTTTTTTTTTTTTTTTAATAAGAAAAAATAACAAAAAAATAAAGATGATGATGTATATCTGAGAAGGCTTTTCATTTTATAATTTAAAAGAGAAGTATATTATTTAAGTTAAAATGTATATTATCTAGTAATAAGTTGAGTAGTACCTTGAAAACATAAACAATAATCATGATAAATGTATGTAATGATTAAATCTGACTGGGTAACTTCATGTTGTTTATATTCCTTCCCAAAAAGAGAGAGAGACACTGTGCAAGAGTAGAGAAGTAGAAATTACCTATAAATATAATGTAAGCCCACACTAAACTAATTATAATATAAATATGGAGCTAGGTTAGAATGTAACCATATTGATTCCTGGAATATACAGCACCGTGTACTGCCAGTGCCACTAGTATTGGCACAACTCCAATATACATGTTTTAACCAACAAGATAACACTGTCTATACTATACATACACACAGATACACACCATTTCCTTTTTTTATTCTATTTCAAATGCGCCCACATAGTCTACCTACTTACCATACAAGTATAAATGTTTTTATTTTATAATACTAAAAAATTTTTTAAACTAATATGGTATAAATTGATATATTCTGACACATTTCTTTTAATAATGAAATATAAATGTTTAATATTATGTACATGTGGTTTTTAGAAAAACAAATGTACAAACTAAATAATACCAAATTATGTAATAAATTTTGGACGTTTTAATGTCAACCAAGAATTTATAATAGTTTTGTAAATGTTTTAAAAATATAAGTGAATATCTCTCAAGCTCAAGACTTTCTCAGTCGCGCTGAATTTGATTCTGTATATTGTTTATTACCATTACTAAAACAGATGTTATGAACAGATTTTTTTCTGCCATTTTCAACTATAAAACAGATTTAGAAGACAATAAGCTTAACGCTTTATTTTCATGATCTATTCAAACTATTGATAAAGGATTTTTCAGAGTTACACAGCTTTATTTATTGAAACTTAACTCATCCTAAAAAAAAGGCCTTTTATTTCCGTTCACTTTTCTTAAACATTTAATTTGCCTTGGGCAAGGTAAATACAATCATAATAATGTTTGTTGTTCATTGAATAATAATGCCATTGATTAAAGGCTAGAATACTCGAAGTGAGTTTATTAATTGAAATCCTACTCATCCATTCCAAAAAAAATTTGTTTACTTCTTTTCGGCGGCAGCTTAAATTCAGTTTTTTTCTTTTTTAATTGATAAAAATGGTTTAATATAGAATATGTCACCAAGATAATAAGGGACTGTATCCTATACATTCTCGAAGTTCTCGGGTTACTTCGATTCATCATTGTTTCCACTGAGTAAGAGGCTCGGCAAGTTTCATTCGGCGAACGCACAGATAGGGGGCGACCGACAGTTTTTTCATGCTCACCGTATTGTGGAAGTGGCATTTAATCGTTGTCTTTGTTTGGGGATTACAGCTTGAAATGGTCCGTAAGCTTAAATACTTGGATGGTAGGGGGCGGCTTTTTTACGAATCAGTATCTCGAAGATACATTGAAGAAGATCTTCTTCCTGTTGTATGAGACCCAATTTATTGAAGAAAACGTTTTGCTAATTCATGAGAAACAACTCTGTCGTCAATCACTTCTTGGACAGATAAGGATTAACCAATGAAAAGTCAATAGTTCTGCGGGCATAAATTCAATAGAACACATAATATATGGGGCATAGGTAAATTTATTACGCACCGTTTGTTATCGCCAATAACGTGGAATTCTTATTAGTATGGGATTCTGTTTCGGAAAATACCTTATTGTGCGTGATGCCTAGGACACTTGAAGCACTAAGCAATGTCAAGAAAGGATATTACAAGCTATCAGGAGTAAAAACAATAAAAAAATCATTGCATTGCATCTAATTCTTTCACAAGACTTTCTGGTTTAGTGATCGGGATATATTTTCTTTGAAACTCACGAATTTGTGATCTCAATTAGTCATGTTTTTGTAACGTATAATATTAATAACAACAATAATCAAAATATCTATAATTTAAAACTTAAAAAACATACAAGTGGCCGGTGTCCTTTTTGTTGTCGAATGTATAATTTCTGTTTGAAAAACCAACTCTGGAAACCATTCAAGTCAAGCCAAAAAAAAGAGATTGGAAGTTGTCCTATTCCCTGATGACTCTGAAAATCTTAAGACGGATATTACCATATTTTCTTCTTCTCATATCATTAACAAAGTCACCAAGCTGGAAAAAAGGTTAACAGACAAATTAGTATGCTTACAAATTTAAGGAAATAAACAGTAAAACATTCAAATAAAATTTATTGATCAGAGTGAAACAGGAAATGTATATTGAATTAATAAACAAATGATACAATTGTTTTTGGTATTATAATAGAGGATAAAGATCTGTCCTACAGCAGAAATACCACAAAAATAATCTAGATATAAGAATATTCTGTTCAAATTCATAATTTATGTGATTAGAAAAAGTGTGACGTGAATCTATCAAAAGCTAAATAAAATGAAAGTTTTATTGCTGTGAATTTTTCTTTGGCACTATTTCCGTACATGTGTGTCATCGCAAATCCATAGAAAAACAACAGATAATATTAAGAAAAAGAATTTCACAAACAAACATAAAAGATTAAATCTTGTTTTTTTTGTTTGTTTTAACTTTTAATTAGCAATATAGTGGGCGATTATCGCCGGAAATATTATGTTATATTATTTGCATACGTCACCTGTAATAGTGGGTTGCTTTTCTACCAAACTGGAAACAACCGGATGTAATTATTAAATCTAGGCGTAATATATTTATTATCTATATATTAACATTTACATAACTTTTTATTTATTTATTTATTTTTTTTTCTTTTATTACTGTTATTGATAGAATTCATAATTATATAAATGAATTAATGCTGTGTTAATAATTTATTACTGTTTGCAAGGTGTAGATTTTTTTTTTTTTGCCGTAACCTAATATTTCAACCAATAACAAGGGGTGGGATTACTGACAACTCCTTGTTTTTACAAATTGTATTTATTCATTCATGCAACAGTAATGGAGATTCATCGTAATGAGGTCATATTCAGCTCTAATAATTATATTTAGTTCATGTCATCAGTAACTGAAAAAAAAACTGTATTTAAATCCATACGTTGATGGAACGGTCATTCCTTCCCTCTTTCCCTTTCCCGATTACGGTACTGAGGGGTCTTAAAGGACCGTTCCTACCCTGTTTGGGTATACGTACTAGTCCCCCGTGCAAGCACAGGGGTCGTTTAACAAGAGAAGGATTTCGGGCTGGCACCGGGGTTTAATTTATATCGCGGGTCTCCTCCCGCTCAACTCATAATGAATGAAATGGTCAATAAATTGTTTAACTTATAAGAATAAGTAGTCAGCATGGAAGAAGTTTGTTTAAACTATTGAGGGCTTTATAAAAAAGTTTGCTGACTTCAACAGATCAAGCAGCAAGTCTAGTTTTCATCAATGCTCTCTTGTGCGTCACTTGTGACCATAGTACGTGTAAAAAGAAAATTTGATCACTTCTTCTCATCCGTGTCTTGTGCACGGATTTAAAAATTAGTCAATGTGAACATAGTTCCATAAAGTATCCGTACGGCAATTTTTAAATAAACAGAGGTCAAGAGGCATATCTAAAAGAGAATTTTATTTAATTAGTTTCTGATATTTCTGAATATACATTTTCATTGTCCTTTTTCAAAATCGCAGTACCACAGAATTTAAATGCCGCCAAAAGGTGCGAGTTGATTATATTGGATCAGGATCAGGAGTGAAAATGCCATTTTGGTATTTTAATGAAATCTGGGGATTAAATGATTTGGAATATACTTGAGGATGTGGAAAGAAATCGGCCCAAGAATTTTTCCCTGAAGTTAATCAATAAATCAGTATGTAGTATATAATGTAAGTTAGTACTGTTAGTTAATGAATTATTAATTGCAATTTTTATTATAGAACAAATAAAATATGTTTTAAATGTAACATTACATGTTGAAATTTTTTAATTGCTTCCTAGCACTTCACCCGCTTTTTATTATTATTATTTTTTTAATTTATAGTAATTATTTTTTGTAGGGAGATGGACTACCACCATCACCAGGACTACCAAAGAATCCTTGGAGTTTCCAAAGACCTTCTCCTCTGGATCTTAAACTTAAGGTAATTTTCTAAGTTTAAATGGCACATATAATTAATGTAATGTAACTAAGTTAATTACTGTATCTTGATCATTTTATAATTTAATAAATAATAATACTATGTAAAAACTAAACTAATCCCAGGGGCAATAGCCTGTGAAAGATAAGGCCTGCCAAGCGGCTATTTTTATTTCAGGGCTGGCGACGTGTAATCGGTAAGTTTCTGTTCCCATCGCCTTTTAGCTCTTCTGCCTTTCGCTCTAACTACAGCTTCACTCTTTTTTTCTCATGATGCTGTATCAAACACCATTCAAACCCTCCACGGAAATGAACGCTGATTTCTCACACCAAAGAAAAGAGAGCTAATCATTAGACCAAGTACAGGGCATTTAATGCAAGAACCATCTCACAGCTAGATACGAAAATTCTGAGAAATCCTGATTCCAATAATTTATGTTTAAACATTAATTAATAAAAAATATAAACCCATGTTTAAATTGTAATAGTTTTCTTGTTTCCTATAATGATAATTAAGAATCAAAACGACCTACCAAGATAGCGAAGGCCAAAACTGAACGGCGGTGGGAATCGTGATGTGCTTTCCCTCTATAAATCGCCGTCTGGCAAGTCTAGGACCTTCATGGGTTGTGGCGCTAAAGGTTTTTTTTTAATTACCGCAATTTGTAGCATGTTATATACAAAACATAAACATCTTAAAGAAAAGTCAGATAAATGAAGGGTATAATGGAGGTAAGAAGGGGAGAGAAATTACATCTAATAAGAATTATGCAGAAAGGAAAACTCGTGTGAGTGATTCGCATCAGATTTTTTGTTTTTTTCATAATATTACATGATATAAATTTTGAATTCTGTAAGAACGGCGAAATAGTTATGCTATCTGTATATCAAAGAAATGTCGGTTGCTTTCACATATTCAGGCGCTACAGTACTCATGCAAGTTTTAATTAATTTGCTTCCTGTTTGTTATAAAAAAATTAATTAAAAAAATGTATCCTGACAATAAATTCGAACAGGCACACTCTTGCAATATTGTACCATTTCCTTCTTTGTCATCACAACAAAGCTTATCATCTCCCAAGTAGGAGATATTTACAAAATTAATTAAATTTGATATACATATATTTCCTTTATTTTCACATTTTTCGAATGCTATATAAAATAGATTAAATTATTTTATTTTTTGTATTTTTTTATTTTATCTTATTTGGAATTCACAATCTACATAAATAAATATAATAAGTGAATATGATGATGTGTGTGATGAAGAATAAGACGTGATTGGCTCGAGGAGAGCCAGCGGCAACACTCTCGCAGGAGTTACTTTCTATTGCAGGAAGTGATCACGGGGCCAATAGCGGCTCAGTCGAACGGGGTGGATTATCTGGTATAGTTGTGGAGGCGAGACTGTGAACAAGAGGATTAGAATTGAGAGTAAGAGAACCATAGAATTTTTTATATTTAGTTTTGACAGAGCTTCAGATACATATGGGATTTTGAGATCGTTGTGGAGGATAAGTTAGAGACATAGAATGGAGCATCTGTTATCTGACGTAGTATTTTTGACTGAAAAAACTGAATTTTCTGGGAAGTTGAACGCTTGGTTGGACCCCACAGTTCAAGTCTGTAAGTCCATATCGGTTTGAGTATACAGTTGTACATTAGTCGTTTGTGTTCGAGAGGTAGCTTCGATCGTCTTCTTATTAGTCTGAGTAGTTTTAGACTTATTCCGTTTGTTATAAGTTCCAGTCTTTTTAGTTTCGTATGTTAAGTTTCCATGTTAAGTCTTTTGTCGATGTACATCCCAAGTGATTAAATTACCTCACAAAAATTTCTTCTCTTAGTAATTGTGCATAATTGTGTAAATTTCTCCCTACAATAATAACATCGTTAATGCTGTCTGCTTTATGATAACTTTTTGTTATAAAGATGATCTGTTGAGAAATACTGTAACAAAAAATGGATGATTTCAACAATAATTTAGAGGCTATATTATATTCTAGGAAAATGATTTTTTCAATTTTAAAACAATAAAAGTTAAGTACAATGTGTTCTGGACTTTGCAATAAAAACCGGATTGTTACAATTTATTTTTAGCTATATAAAGTATGTAATTGTATTTAGAACAAAGAATTGACAAGAATCAAAGTTTTTTTTTCTTCCCATGATTCAATTACCGGCTTTTCAATGATGAATAACGGCTTCTCACCTAAAAATGAGAACATAATATGATCCATTTATTTGCTAATAAGTAATTGAGAATTGCAGCGCTAGAAATTCTTATTCGTGTGTAACAACAGTATTAATTACATTTTTATATATCACCTGATAATTTATTATTTTACTTCCGTTTTTCTTGGCATTAGTCATTGGCAACTATAGTATGATAATCGTATCTAAAACATTCTGGTTAATTTTTTTTATTTAATTGTGTTCAAATCCTTTATCTTTAAAGTCTAAATAAAAATGTGCTTCTAATAGATTAAAGTTTTTACTTGAGATTATTTAATGATAATTAAAGGGTCCAAAGGGGTCTGAAACCTCGAATAATCTTTCAAGGATAAAAGTTTTTTTCCTTGGCGCCAACCAATTCTGAAACCATTTTGCTGGTTTTATTAACATCGGCCAAACGTAACTTTGTTTACATATATGCAACTATTAGAAATTAATGTTCACATCTGATAAATTAAAAAATCTGGTTTGAAACACTCACACAACTTTCACTTACTCCAGTTCTCCAAATTGTAATTGACAAATTTTATAGTTTGTGTAACAAAATTTAATGAAATTCGTTGAAAACTGAAAAAACTGTTCAGTAAAAGCGCCACTTCCGGTTTATTAATTTCCTTGAAACTCGGAATTCTGGCCATCTATTTATTTCTAATAAATTTTCTTCGGATGATAGAATTGTTTAATCAACAATTATAGCACTTTAGGGAAAAACATAACCCCTCTCTTCCCCCAAAAGTGCCCTTAAATGAATTTTTCCAGAGAAATTTTTCAAATAAAAGTTGTAGCTCTTTGTATGTTTAGTTTATATAGGAAGTTTCAAGAAAATCGTCGGAGCCATTTTTGAGAAAATCGCGAAAAAACGAAAAAAAAAAAAAAATTTAGTAAACTGGTAAAGTAAACGCACTTCCCGTTATCCGAATTTTTTCAAACTCCAAATTTCAACAACATATCCAGTTCTAATTAATATCATTTAGATGTCAGAATTGTCTAATAAACTGAAATAACACTAAATGTTAACCTGTCCCCACCCCTTCCCCATAACTGCCCTAAAATGAATTTTCCCAGAGAAATGTTCCAAATAAAAGTTGTAGCTCTTTGTATGTGTAGTTGATGTAATAAATTTAAAGAAAATCGAAGGAGCATTTTTGAGAAAAACGCAAAAAAGTAAAAAAAAAAAAAACTCGTAAAGCGGTACTTCCGGTTGAGGAATTTTGACAGATAGCGTACTGTCAGATCCGATGGTGATACTTAAACGGAATATCAAGTTTCAACTTTCTACAGTTTTTCGTTTTTTAGCTATGGTGTTCACATACACACACACACACACACATATACTATTTGCTAAAAACCACTTTTTTAGACGACCTCAAATGGATATTTCCGGTAAAAACTCGATATCGCAATTTGACATGATTTCAATACTTCTCTTACTAGTAGTAAGAGAAGTAAAAATTTTGAATACTATTGCTAAAGTAGTTATAACAATTTTTTTTTTTTTTTTTTTACTTTTTTAAAATGCCGAAGTTATAAATTTCATTTTTTCAGTTAATAAAAAAAATGCCCAGCAAAGATATTTACGCTGACTTGGTATATTAATGAAGCAATATTAAGCAAACAGATGACTTTTGCTTTATCTGCCGCTGAGTTTGCACATCTTATAGAAATAGACGATCTGTAAAATCCACTATTTTTACCTCCAATGACGGCGACCACCGACTTACAACTTGCCTCGGCAGAAACACTTTTTTTCTTTTTAAGAGCACCATGATTATGTTTGTTCCGACAAGCAGTTTCTGATCAGTTGTTGAACTGAGTTCTGGATTACCATGTACGCATGCGCGGTCTCTGATTGGTTTGTTATTAATTTGAATTTAAATTCTGTTGGAAAGCTTTTTTATTATTAAGGAAAAAACTATTTAAACCTAAAATCTTGCATTGCATCAAGTGAAGGCGACTTACTACGCACATCTGGACTGTTAGCATGCGACTTAGTCCACGGAAACATTCCATCCTCAATCCCAAATTATTTTTAAACTGGTTTGGTGTTTAGTTTGAAACTTGTTGGAACGCATTTTTATAATTGTGCATGTGCAAACTCAGACATATTAAAACTCTCAACATTTTTTCCAAACGTAGAATATCAAAACCACCTTAAGAAAAAGTAAAAAATTTCTGGCTGATAATGACTCCGTTCACAAAAATATTCTAATAAGACAAGAATTTATTTGAATGAATTGTGCAAAAAATAGTTATTTTTAACGAGTTAATTAAAAGCGTTTATATTGAATTGATTATGAAGGCCTATTATAAAAATTACATCTGATAGGAGAAATTCTGTTGCATTTATTGTTAAATGTTTTGAATAAAATAAACAGTAATTAAAGGTTATCTTATTTTTATTTGCTTAACCATTTTTGTTTGTAATTCACACTTATTATACGTGTCAAGAGTGTTAGTTCAAGGGAGTGCTTATTTCCACTGATAATGAACTCATTAGAGTTCACACAATGGCTTTTAAATGTGACCTCTCTTCAAGAAGTTTATTTTTGAATTCATATAAACTTATAAAAAATGTTAGTTTGCATAAAGATTTTATGGTGTTCAAATCAAGAAATATCATCAGATATTTCTTGGTGATCTCCAACATCTTGTCCATGAACAAACGAGTTTGAACTACCACGGTCTGAATTATCCTGTTTACGTAACCAATTACCCAACTTTAGAGAAACAATCTAAAAAAACTTGGCAAACATTAAAATAATATTTTATTATTATTGTTAATATTGGGGTTGAACAAAAGTCTTGTGTATTTTTGGCTGTTTTACTTTAACTTACCAGTTTATTCTTCAAAGTATAATACATTTTTGTTAATGACTTCAACCCATTTCTGTGCCAGTAATTCACTTCCTCTTTGGTACCACAAAGGTTCTTTGGGGGCAATGAATTCAATACAAGTTGCTTTCACCTCCTTTCCATAGTAAAAATGTGAGCCATGGATCGGAATAAGTAGTAGTTCAAAATACAGCTCATTAATTTTTGAGGCAGTCTGACGCGAAGTCTGTGGACTTGCAGAAAAACTTTAATTCTGTTGACTAAAAAGGGAGGCACTTTTCCAATTGGGGCTGAATAGAGTTCAAAATGGCCTGTCAGGAAACAATTCGAAAGCACCATACCTTCAAAGTTTCACCACAAGTAGAACATTATCTTTTTCGCAAATCTTTTCCTTCGAGGCACAGAAAGAGCGAGTTGGCCAGGCTTAACCCACTGTTTTCGCGAGTTTGGGTTCACCCCCAAGGGCTGCTCTTCCCAATATGTCTCAAAGCCCTTTCACCAAGGCATTTGAAGGATAATCTCTGACTCTATTATTTCTAGTGTTCAATTTTATTGCCATTTCCCTATGGCAACTGGCAGCAATAAAGTTATGCTTGCGGAAGTATTCAGTAGGAGTAACTACAAAAGTGTTTTACAGAATCAGACGTTTGTTTACACATTCGGAATTTATCTGATACAATACTGGCCCTCGATATATTTTATTCCCGTATTGAACCCTTTTCCGGAAAGAGAGTTTCTTTCACCACCAGTTTGTCAGAAACCAAGTAAATATTCTTTTCCAGATTTCATTGCTATTATTGCAACGTTGACGGAACATGAGCACCAGAACCTGCTAAATTCAGAGCACTGAGATATTTATCCAATTTTACTACCCAGTACGCATAATTATTATTATCAATAAAAAAGGCTAATAATAAAAAGATACTTTAAAAATTAGGAATTGTTATTTGGGAAAAACATTAGAGAAAGATTCAGTACACTAGATCATAAATTCATACTTCATCATAATTTGTTTAAACAATAAAACATTTTTATATTCTGTCTCAAGAAAGTACTAATCTACTTGTTGCGCAAATAAAGTTTATTTATTTACACTGGCAGACATCCAGTCATATAGTTGGCAGCTGTAAGTGTGTAGCTGGGAGACGATTTGGAGACCAAGGGCTGATCACCTGAGAACGATACCCTTGAGAATAGATTTCTGTTGCTAAGTGTAGATAGATATAGCTGAGTTTATTAGTTGCAGTAATATATTTATTTTTTTGGCTTATATTTTAAAAATTTGTTTAATTAGGAAAATTTTAATTTAAAAATTTTAAATACTGACAATACATATTAAATCAATTTAAAATTTGAATTCGAACTCAAATTTTATGAATTAATTCTTATCCTAAAGATAATATTAGAGCAGATATTTTAATATTAATATCTTCTGGTATTTCAAGTAGACCAATTATTACTAATGAATATCTAATTGTTAGAGCAAAGTATAACAAATTACCAAAACATGCAAGACACACGAAATTTCTAATGTTATTTTTTGACCATTCCCAGCTTTAATACAGATAATATTACTGTGATAAGAAAAAAATAAATTTTAATGAGTAATGAGAACAAACAATAAAGATGAGATGAGATAAACAGTGATAATTATTGGTCAACAACAATGACCTGACAAATAAGCAAAGTTTTGGAGAAGTTTCGATAAAATAACTTTAGTCTGAACGTAAATATGCCGTGATGGAAGAAATTAGAGGCACCTACCGAAGAGAAGAAAGAAATTAGAAAGAACGCTAGGAACTTCCGTACTGCTAGTTCCCACCCTCCCTCTCTACACACATACACAGACACCCACTAGCCAAGTTAAACAGATGAGAAGTTTGTGTATGATATGTTAATCTGTGCACAAGTCGCACTGAGAAGATAGAAGAGTAAGAGTGTCTGAGCCAAAGTTAGCAGCCTCTCACACTGTACATATCTCAGGTGGCAGTGCAATGAACTTTTCTTTCTTAGTTGGCCACTCCCCTAGTATACCTACCCCCTTCACACGCATTTATTATATACGACTGATTTTACTAGATCCGGTGAGAATGTATGTTATACACATGTTATAGCTGTTCTGTGGTAGTATGTTTCTATTAGTTTATTACCACCTAGGTCTTGTGTAAGTTTTATATTCAAAGAAAAAAAAAAAAGTTTAAAATTCTTTTTAAATCGATTGAGCAATGTGCTACAATGAACCGTTATTAAGTGGCAATGCACTGAGTTACTATAACCATTATTTTTTAATGAATAACTGAAAAATATCGTGACAAAGATCAACTTTACTTCTTGTGGACAAATTTCCCTCAATTGTAATTTTGCCACCACATTTAGTTGATCAATAATTTAAGTAAACGGAACTGTAGAATATATGGAAATATCCCTTCAAAGGAAAACAAAGGTCACTCACTGTTTCCCCAGAACTGTGTAAAATATATTTTTTTCAGAAAATATTTTAATTGATTCGTGTTATCAATATTTATGTAATAGCACAGATCGCCAACAAATTCGCCAAACAAAAGCTAAACTCAATAGTTTTATTAGCTACGGCATCAAGGCACCACCACTGTGCCTCTAAGCGCTCGTTAACTATGCGTTACACCCCTTGTCACGCCCACTACAATGTATTATGCAAACGGACTTCAACCAAGACAGCCATTCTCTCATCTAAGAAATAAAATAAAATCCGACCAGTCTTTCTGTTCTATCTTAACAGTCAGTCAGTCACCAGATAAACATTAAGGAGTAAAGATCAGTCACTACATCAACTTTAATTGAACTGAAACCTGAAATGTTTTGAAAGATTAACAATTACCTCAGTAACAGGTTACAATCACCTCACTCTACAGACGACTCACATCAGCCAATTCTACTATTCAACACTAGTCACGCTACCAACCCTTAGATCTTTCTACCCAATATAAATAAACTCCTCACACAGTATCGTTAAATATAATTTGTACATAGTGCAGTAGATAATTTGATTTTCATTTTCCTCTTTTATTACACCATTCCTCAACCATTCCCCACTATCATTACATACGTATACGTATTGTGTTATATTAAAAAACAAAAACAAAAAAGAAAAAACATCACAGCAGATTTAGAGGACATAGCGGAAAACTGGGAAATCCATTCCTGGTATTCCCAGGAGCTATCGAATTTCATCAATTACTTGTAGTTTTTTTTTTTCTTCTTCTTCATTTTGCTTTGTAGTGGAAGTATAATAATAGATTCATGCCAGATTTGCGATACAGAGTTTTCACTGGAAATAACTCGTTTTGAGATCCTCTGAATCTGAAAAAATTGTTTTTAAAAATAGTCTTTATTTATTGACTGTGTAGTTCGTGCAGATGTTGTGTATATGTGTATGGATCCAACGATCAATTTTCTTTAAACTTTCTTACACTCCACTGCATATATATGTCTGTCACTTTTACGTTTCTTTTTGTAGAAAATTTTATTTTAGGAACGTTTAGGTTAGGACGTTTTGAAGTGACGTTCAGTTTTCTTCTGCAATGCTGTTTCAAGTACATTACACGATTCTGCTAACTATGTATATGGAAATTAAAAATGAGTTCAAAAAAATCGGTTGACACTACCGTAAATAGTATTTAGCTGGGTTTCCCCATATAATGGAAACATTGCCTTGCTCGATCGCCACAGAAATCATGGACTTAATAGTTACAAGAACTGCCGCAGCAAACACCACCATAGTGCCACTAAAAGCAGTGAAAATTTTGACAATTACAATTTGTTTAGTTGCAAAAAGAGAAAGTGTTTTAAACCAGTTTTTTTTTTGCACTCAGTACAAAATATGTATCCTCAATAAAAAAAAAAGAAATAATAATTTTAACAACAGACCCGTCTGCGCAATAAGGGTCAGATCAGTTATAGATTAGAAAAAGCATGATTTCACTTCACGCTTTCAATAGATTCCTATTAAATCTTGCAGCTATAAAAATTACTATTTATTTTATTTTTATTCTTGACATTAATTATTGCAAATTAAGCTGTTATCCCAAGAATTTAGTTACATGACATTTGATTTATTCACCTACCTTACTCACGTTCTCACATTAAAAAAAAAAACGACGAAAATGTCTGCAGTGAAACACTCACAGCTGTTTTCCTTATTGCAATCATTACAATTCTGTTAGTGAACAAATTATACTATAATTCATTCTATACTACAATTATATATGAACAATATGAATTATTATATATGAATTATATATGTATAATACAATTATACATGAATAATACTTGCCTATTACCACCCAGCCAGCCGAAATATTATTTGTGTTGGCGCAGTTAGTAGTATTCTAAGTTTGGAGCAGTTTTAGAGAAACATTAAAAAAAAAACTTGGAACACTATTCAGTAAAATTTAACATATGTACCTTAAGAGTGGCAAGAGTTGGTTAAAGAGTTGCTGGAGCTTTAAACTAGTGAGGGTGAGGATTCAAATCATTGTGGTCTCTCTTTAACTCAACTTCGTTGGTTGTTTAAACTAAGGTGTGAGCTGCTCTAATTAAATTACTGTCCTTTCCTAGAAAGAGATGTGGAACTCTGCCCACTGTGAAACTCTCGGTCCAAGGAAGACGTCTTTCACTTCATTGCGGAATGT